>CM053028.1:212031744-212084167 GCA_028564925.1 Lithobates sylvaticus
GATTTGGAAAAGTTGATTTTATAGAGAGAGATTGTGCTGAATAATTCCAGGGTGTTGTGTAGTGCGGGGAGGGAGACGACAGGATCAGTTAGGGAGATGATGACATCATCTGCGTATAAGCCAATTTTGTGTGTTTCGTGTGCTATCGCTATGCCTGAGATAAGTGGGTTGTCTCTAATTGATTGGGCTAGTGGTTCCATGACAAGGGCGAATATCAGGGGTGAGAGTGGACACCCCTGAAGTGTCCCGTTGGATATATGGAAAGAGTCTGACAATAGTCCGGAGTTCATTACTCTGGCGCTGGGAGAGTAGAGGGCGAGTATTGCCTGTAAGATGGATCTGTTAAAGCCGAACTTATGGAGAACAGCAGTTAAGTAGGACCAATCCACTCTGTCAAACACCTTCTCTGTATCAAGGGAGATGAGCAGAGAAGGCGTTCGATGGTGTTCCACCCATTGTATCAGGTCGATGAACCTGCGGGTGCCGTCTGAGGCGTGCCTGCCAGCCACAAAACCCACCTGATCGATATGAATTAGTTGCGGTATGATATCAGATAGTCGTGTGGCCAGGAGTTTGGCAAATAGCTTAGTATCAGTATTTAGTAGGGAGATGGGTCTGTAGCTGGCAGGCTGGTCAGCCGGTTTACCTGGTTTCGGGATAGTGACAATGGTAGCTTGGAGGGATTCTGGTGGAATGGAGCCTGTGTTTGCAATAGAATTGAAAGAGTGGCATAAGTAGGGGGTCAGGAGGTCAGAGAAGGTTTTATAATATTCGTTACTAAATCCGTCAGGGCCTGGGGCTTTATGCAACGGTAGGGCTTTGATGGCTGTTTCAATTTCCGATGGTGAGAACGGGGAGGAAAGTTGGAGAATGTGATCAGGTGAGAGTGTGGGAAGATGAAGTCTGGAAAGGAAGTCATCTATATCAGAGGGTGAGGGTGGTACGGCCGAGCCAGTTTTGGTTAGATTGTATAAATTTGAGTAATATGAACTATATTGGTCTGCAATGGCTTTAGGGTTGGTATGCTTCGTACCACGTTGGTCTGTAAGGAACGGAATTTTAGAGTGTAGTAGTTTGCGTTTGAGTTGTTTAGTTAGGTATGCCCCAGGTTTGTTGTGGTGTGAATAGGTTTGTAGGCAGAGGCGTTTAAGATGGTAGTCGAAATTAGAGTGTAGGTGATCACTCAGGGCATGTCTAGCCGTTTGCAGTTCAGAGGCGAGCAGAGGGGAGGGGTGGGGTTTATTGGCGTTTTCAAGAGTACGTATGCGTTCTAAAAGTGTTTTCGTGATGGGGTTATGTTTTTTCTTCTCGTGGGCGCCTAACTTAATGAGGAGGCCTCTGATGTAGGCCTTGTGGGCGTTCCATAATATGGTGGGGTTATCCACCGATCCTTCATTTGTGGAGAACTATTGTTGTAATTCGGACAGTATCTGTTTTTGGTAAATTTGGCGTGTAATAATAGAGGTATTGAGTCTCCAGATGGTATTGCTTTTGCCAGAGAGTGTTGGAAATAGCCTCATTGAGATGGTGCGTGGCCAGACCACGTGATGAGTCCAATTTTGGTATCTTGGACCGATTGCAGGGTGTGTTTGTCAGTCAAAAAAAGATCTATCCGAGAATAAGTTTATTGCGTGTGGGAGAAAAACATGTAATCCCTTTCGGTGCCATGTTGGCACCTTCAGGGATCGTAGAGGTCTTCCGAGTGAAGCATGGAGGCAAGAGAGGTGGAGGGCCTGCGGGCAGGGTTAGAGGTGTCTAGCGAGGCATCAACAATGTGGTTGAAGTCGCTGCAAATGATCAGGGGTCCTTGTTTAAGGGGTTCTAGTTTTTTTAACAGTAATTTGTAAAAACGGTGTTGATTTGTGTTAGGGGAGTAAATGTTGGCAATGGTGATGGTTTGGTTATTGATAGTGGCATTCAAGATTATGAACCTGCCATCCGGGTCTATGTCTGTGTGGATTGCTTGGAATGAGACCGTAGAACGTACAGCAAGCATAACACCTGCTTTTTTTTTTTTGGTGGCGTTGGCAAAGTAGCAATGAGGGTATTGTTTGTGGGAACAGGAAGGGGGTTTGGTGGAGGTAAAATGGGTTTCCTGTACACATAGTATGTCAGAGGAGTGCGTCAAAGCTTCTTTCCACATTAAACTTCTTTTGTAAGGGGAGTTTAGGCCCTTTGCGTTAATGGAAGTGAAGGTGAGTGACATGTCGGTGGGCGGGTAACGATTGGGGTAGGGGAGGATGTCGGTTGCACTGTGTTGGTAGATATGGGTGGGGGAGGTTAGGAGGGGGTAGACCTGTAAGAGAGAGTCACAGCGGTAAACTTATACTCTATCAGGAGTCAAATATATCAACAATGCAAGGAATACATCCTGTATGAAACAATGGAGGTTTATGAAGTTAGCGTAGTGCAAGCAACCAACAAAAAAAATAAAAAATAAAAATATATATAAAAAAATAAATAAATAAATAAAAAAGATGCAGTAAGGCGTCTTTCAAGTGCTTGGCACTTTTCTTTCTCTGGGGGAAAAAAGAGTACGGAGTGTACATAGTGGTACGCTCATCAAGGACAGAAATGAGGCAAGATAGTGCAGAGTCAATGTCGCAGAGAGTTTCCAAGGAGGCACTTGCTGGCATAAAGTAGGAATAGGTAGCCTTTACCTGCGGGTGGAAGCAGGATTATGGCGCCGCGAAGCTGAGGAAGATGAAAATGGTGGGGGTCGCTGGGGCAGCGTTTCCGGTGGTGAAGCGGTGATTAGGCCCCAGTTGATCATGCGTTTAATGCCACCTTTGGGAGTAAAGATGGTGGTGCTTTGATTCTGGTGCGTGACTATCAGCTAGGTAGGAAAGCCCCGTTTGTATGGGATGTTGTTTTTCCTGAGGGTTGTAGTGGTCTGGGAGAATTCTCTTCGTTTTTGAGCAGTGGCAGCCGAGATGTCAGCGTACAGGGAATACAGTGGAATAAGGATCAGGAAGCGGAGAGGTAGATCTGGCAGCCGCCATGATCTTTTCTTTCACAAAAAATGGATGTGCGCTAGGACATCTTTAGGCACAGATGTAGGAAGGTGGTTGGGTTTGACAAGTCGATGTGCTCGATCGATGACCATGTCATTTTGTCGCAGTTGAGGTATAAGTGTGATGAACAGCTGCTGTATGTAGGGGATCAATTCTGAGGGTTTAACCGACTCCGGTATACCTCTAAACTTGATGTTATTCCTCCTCGAACGATCTTCTAAATCCGCGACTTTGGCGTGTAGATATTGAATTTCATCAGTGTGGCGATCATGGGCATCCGCCATTTTGTTATAGGCCGCAGTATGGTCAGTGAGTTGCTTTTTAATATCACCTGTGCGGTCTTCAACTTGATCGATTCTGGAGTGGAGTGTGGAGATCGATGATCTCAATTCATTGCGGATGTTATTTTGTAGTGAAAGCAGCATGAGCTGGAGTGTATGCTCAGAGGCTGGCTGATCAGATGCAGGCAGTGCTGCTAGTGAGTCAGGGTGTGGCAGTATAGGGCCTGCAGTGGCTGAGGCGTCCCAGTGTTGTTTCTTAAGCAGAGGGGCTTTGGCAGGTGAATATACTGGGGATTGTGCAGCCCTCTTACCTCTGTCAGCTGGTGAGGGTTGAGAGGAATCTCCTGCTGTTGCTGAGCTGTCCATCTCCTCAGGGACGTGTTCTGGAGAGCTCCCTGGTTCAGTGAGAGAACTGTGAGGCAGCGCGCCAGCGCCATCTTGTGTCTTCAGCATGTTAGCTCTGTGGAAATAGTCCGTGAGGCGGCGGGGCTGATGGGGGCCGATGTGTCCGCTCCCGGACATACCGATCGGGTGCCTGATGGTTCCTCTCCTCTCCTGTGAAGCAGAGAGGGGGGAAAAGCTGGTGTGACGTGCGGTGAGTTGCAGATCGTCCTCGGGCTGAGCGGAGCTGAGGGATTAAGCGGCCATCTCAGTCCGCCGCTAGCCACGCCCCCACGGAAATCCTATTTTGATTGTACAGGACATAGGACTGGTATTCATAGACATGGGAGGTACCCAAGCAACAAAACTGAGAGGTCGGCAACAACACAGCAAACGGAACTGCCAACATGCCCACAAAAAAACATAGGGTTTAAAAAACCTGAACAAAACATTCAGATATACGCTTGAAGCACTTTGCTGCTCAATCTCGCATCAGCTGAAGACTGAACGTCAACCTGGTAGAACAGAGGACTATGTGGTGGCCTTGCAAATCTGGGATACAGATGCTTGATGCCAAAAAAGCACAGGAGACAACAGTTTTGGTTGAATGAGCTCTAATGGGAAAGGGAGGAACCTTTTCCCTTAGGGACGAAGGCCCTGGAAATTAGCTGTCTGATCCACCTGGCAATGGTGGAGCGGGAAGCAGGGTGTCCTGTACCTGGACCTCCAGGTAGAGTAAAAAGAGACTTGGGCTGTGGCTGCCAAGTAGACTTTGACAGCCCAAACCAAATCCAAACAACATAAGGCAGTTTGCTTGTCATATTTTGGAGCAGGACAGAGGGAAGGGAGAATTATATCCTCAATGAGGTGGAAAGAAGAGACCACCTTAGTAAAAAAAGGAAGGTTTGGGAACAACCTTGTCCTTGTGCAAAGGAAGAAAAGGCTCATTGCAAGAGATAGCTTCTAACTCCAAAACATGCCAAACAGATGTGATAGCAACCAAGAAGGCAACCTTAACGGTGAGGTCTTCTAACAGAATGTCTCTAATCAGTTCAAAGGGGGTTTCTAATGAGTGGACAGCACTAGGTTGAGATCCAAAGCGGGAGTTGGATTTCCTTGCTCTGAGTAAGGTGGTAATGACTGAGTCTGATTTTGAAGAGGCCAGAGCTTGTCTACTAGAAGTGTGAGTAGGTCTGTGTACCACGTTATTTTGGGACAAATTGGTGCAATGAGAATCACTGGAACCCCCTTTCCTCCTCCATCTTGTCCAGCAGTTGAGGGAGGATCTTCAGAAGGAATTCATAAGCCAGTTGAAGTCCAAGGAATCTCCAGAACATCTAACGTGAAGACTAGAGGATCTTTACTTTTGGCTACAAATTTGCTCAGCTTGTTATTGAACCTGGATGTCCACATCTGGTTGATTCTTGGGTCTAGGCGTCAGCAACTTCGAAAATCGGTCTTGCCATCGTCCACTTCCACAATGTGGATGACTGGGACAGTTAGAATGCAAGTTTCTGCCCACGAAAGCATTAGACTTCTTTCTTTCAGGGATGCTAAATTTCTGGTGCCCCTTGATGATTTATGTAGGCCACTGCTGTGGCATTGTATAACCGGGTAACCTTGTAGAAGAGAGGTTCGATGTTAAAGAGGCAACCTGATTGTTCTCAGTTCCAGAATGTTGATAGGTAGTTTTGATTCCTGTGGTGACCATGTCCAGGGCCGCCATCAGAAGTTTTGGTGCCCCTTACAGTTTTAGGTCTGGGCCCCCCCATCCCCTGACCTGAACATCAACATTCCCCATGGCCCAAGCAGTAGAAATATAAACAATTACTGGCTATATCCCCACAGGGAGATTCCCTCCCTTCCTGTTCTGGTGACACTAAGGAAGTGAGGGGAAATCTCCTGCAATGACATAACCCTGTTAGATGTTCTAGTTATGTATAAAAAGTATATATAAAACAAGCACTTTTTTTCCCCATTTTGGCCAAATTATGATTTTTTTTCCCCATCTGTGTCCCACGGGTTGCAGGAAAAAAATAGCTTGATTCCCCCATTAACACAGTGTTGATGGGAGAATCCCTGCTGCAAAGCCATTGTATTCTCCCAGTGGGGTTTGGGAAAACCGTCCCTGTCAGGAGAGCACAGTAATTATTGCTAGTGGCTACAAGAGCTGCTAGCGATAATTGTATGTAAAATCTGAGAGGCTGGTTGTACTCAAGTTGATTGATCGATTAACTTGGGTACATTTAGCCTGCCCATACATAGTTTGAATCTCGATCAGTCTCTGCTAAATAGACCGAGATTCACTCCATCTATGGCCGGCCTTATCTGCACCCTAGCTGCAATCTTCACACGGCCGATCCAGTTTTTCTCAGCAGGGGCTCTGTCCGTTGATCCCTTGCTGAGCAGAGTGGGCAACTGACAGACCTGTGTACACTCATGCTGTCCGTTTGCACCCAACCGCCATCTGATCTGACAAGACGGAGGGGAATGGAGGTCTTCCATCTTTTCTTTTTGCCAGATCAGATCAGAGGCAGGTGGGTGTAAACGGACAAATTTCCATTCAAATCTGCCGCTCCATAGAGAACAATGGGTGGTCGATCAGGTTTCCTCAAAAACGGACAGGAGGACCCGATCGGACCACTCATGTGAAAGGGACCTGAAAAGCAATCCACATGGATTGCTTTTCAGAGCATTGGCTAGTTTAGTGAACCTGAACTAACAACAATCACTGTATTGCTACCCATATTGCTGTCCTTTTAACATGGGGACATAGGCTGACATCTATTCTGCACATATGTGAGGTTACTTTCACTTTCACTCTGCTAAAAGGACAGCAATAGGTCTGGTAATACAGTGATGGATATTAGGGGAACGCAGGCTGTGCACTGTACATGTCTTCTAGCATTTTCAGGGAAACACTTTATTTTTTTCCACTTACCTGAATCTCTGCAGCAGCTTCTCTTCAGAGGAATTCTGTCCCTCCCACCAACACAGGAAGCCCGAGGCTCTTCAGTGATGGACAGTGCATCCTGTGTACCTATTGGCTAAGGAGGCAGCAGTAGGCGGAGCACTCCGCCTCCTGCTGCCACCTCAGCCAATGAGCAACTGAAAGGCTGTTAAGTCCCTCCCTCATACCATCTCTACCATCAGCCCTGCTAGCTTACAATGCTTAGCCTACAGCTGCGTCTCTCCTGCAGGCAGCAGACCTGCACTATTTCTCCTCCGGTTATGGGCACCAGTCCTCAGGAAGGATCTACTGGAAATGGAGCGAGTACAAAAGGGCAACAAAACTAATAAAGGGACTGGATGACATCATTAGTCATGAGGAAAGGTTACGAGCACTGAACTTATTCTCTCTGGAGAAGAGATGCTTGAAAGGGGATATGATTTCAATTTACAAATACCATACTGGTGACCACACAATAGGGATAAAACTTTTCCGCGGAAGGGAGTTTAATAAGACACGTGGCCACTCATTAAAATTAGAAGAAAAGAGGTTTAACCTTAAACTGCGCAGAGAGTTCTTTACTGTAAGAGTGGCAAAGATGTGGAATTCCCTTCCACAGGCAGTGGTTTCCGTGGGGAGCATCGAAAGTTTCAAAAAAATAGTAGATAAGCACCTGAATGACCACAACAATGAATGCATCCCTTGTAATAGAAATAAGGATGACAGGTCCTCTTTATTGAGAGATATGGGGTTTAAAAAGACCCCAGATCTCTCATTTACCTTTAAAAAGAAAAAACATTTTTTTTTAGCCCAAGAACCGAAAGTGATGTCAAAGGTCGCTCCGGTCCTCCAAGGGCATAGAGACGAGTGGGGGCAATCTTTCCCTCATTCAACTTCTTTCCCAACTAATGGATCTCACCTCGCCTGCCACTTCTAAAAGTGATCGTGCGGTGAATCCGCCCGTGGGACCACCTTTCTCTTACACAGAATCACCCATAATAAAAAAACGATACTGGGGTTATGGCACCTAGCTTTTTACTGTGGGCCAGTCGGCAAGAGGCTAACATCCAGCTTCTGAAAGGATACAATCTGATGTGGGGAGTCCAGACTACAGGCCTTCCCTGGGCCCAGTGTGCTGTGTTCCAATTCCCTGGGGTCTAATGGAGCACTTGGCTGTAAGACTTTAAATGTGCATCACAGCCATGAGCAGGAGCACGGGTTCAGGTACACATTTTTATCTACTTGCCATAATTTTTACTAGGCAGGCAGTTCCATTGTATATTTCCTATTTACTTTGGGTCATGGGATACTTGATTGTTACTGAAGTACTGCCATCTTGCAACCGATCTGTACTACACCAATTCATGAATATATATGTGACTGTGACATCCGCTGTATTCTTTCTGTATGTTCTTTTTTCCTTTCTTTTACATAATATAGACTGTTGATGTGGAAAATTAAAACAAAAGTTGATTATGAATAAAAAAATAGAGCCCAATGATTGCATACATTACCACGTTATTATCAGAATACAATATTTTTTGTGATAAAAGTCTTTAAATTACTTGTTTTGGACATGCACATCATATGCCTCCTTCTGGAAAGCAAGTATTAGGCCTATGAGAAATATTACTGACATTCATAGACCTCTGCGTCGCCTTTTTAGCCCTTTTGCACATGCAATTATAATACATGCTTCTAGGTCTGTTTGGAGATCATTCCTAAATGCACCTGGAGGTATGCAATGATTACCCTTTGGCTGAATACACACCAAGACACTCCCTTAGGTCTAGGGGCATTTAGCCTAGCTCTGCTTACATTCATTTACTTTTGTTTCCCATTGCTGTATGTCCTTCTGCCAGTAAAAAGCACAGAATTACAACACATAGAACTGGCATGATTACAGTGGTGTAATGAGAGAAAGTACTGGGGGTTGTGAGATCAATAATGCAGGAACAGTGGGAGTGGCACATTAAGTCATTGGGGGCTGAGGGCAGTGACAATCCAGTAACAATCAGTGGAGAGAGAAGAGGAGACAAGCGACAAGGCAGGAGAGCAGACAAAAGAAAGAGGGAAGTAGAGGACATAAGGCATTAGTCACAGTGAATTACCAATAATGGAGCTTATACAGAGCCTCATGGGTACTCCTCTAGAGCATGCTGTGCTTAAAACAAAATATGAATTCTGGTTGCTGGGCAGGAAAACTGCATGTAAACATGACCCTACAGGTCATCAGTTTAGAGCTATGAAGGGTCTCTGGTGCTAAAATGATTGCTCTTACTCTGGTGTGCGCGGCGATATGCAACAAGTGTATCACAATCGTAATTTTCATGCATAGGAACCCACGATGTGTGTATTTACGTTTGTATGTGTGTATGTGTGGGTGGGGGGGCCTCAAAATTTTTGGGGAGAGATTTTATGTGCTTGGGAGTAAATAAATATTTTTACAATTCAATTCAAATTTTTACTTAAAGTGGAAGTAAATCTATCAATTTAACTGTTTCACAAAACAGTTAGCCCCCGTACACACAGTCGGAAATTGCGACGGAAAATGTCCGATCGGACAATGTTGTTGGAAAATCCGCCCGTGTGTGGGCTCCATCTGACTTTTTCCGTCGGAATTTACGACTGAAAAAATTTGAGACCCTGCTCTCAAATTTTCCGACAACAAAATCCGATCGGACTTTTTCCGATCGTGTGTAGAGAATTCCGACGGACAAAGTGCCACGCATGCTCAGATCAAATTATGAGACCAAAGCTATTGGCTACTAGCCTCTACGTAGTTCCGTCGTACGCAACAAACGTCACCACGTTCAGAATGATCGGATTTCACTTTGTCCGACCGTGTGTATGCAACACCAGTGTCTGACAATATCCGTCAGAAAAAATCTGACGGATTTTGTGGTCGGAATTTCCGACCGTGTGTACAGGGGCTTACGGTATCTGTCACATTATTTTTGCTCTCAACCAAACTGTCAAACCATCCAATAGCTGGTGTCATAACTGATCACATGTGCAGCATCATGGCAGTTGAAGATTAAACAGAGGCCAAGATGGCAGCTTCCTTGGTTGAAAATGGCTGGAGGGTTTACTTCCACATCATTTTTTTTATTTTTTTTTTTCAGGTGAGGCCTGGGCTCCAATGAATCTAATGCTGTGCAGATTGCACCCGTTAACAGGGAGGTTTGGAAGCAAAACACTAAAGCTAAACACTAAAAAAGTGATCTATGTTTAGAAAAGGTCCCCCTGTAAAACTGACAGATGGACTTGATCAGAATGCCATGTGAAAGGGCACTAAGATCACACTAATTCAATAGGTGTGGTAATGCCAATTAGGTCTACATACACAAGCAGAAAGATAAAAAGTTTGGCAGATAGAGGCAGCCAATGGCAGTAAGGGGCAGGCTATTGTCAGGAGCTTAGGGCACCATAGGTCTTTTTAGGATTGGAAGTCATTGGGGAGAGGGAGTTGGGAGGTACTTCCTTCTGCTTCCAGCAATGAAGGCAGAAAAGAGGCAGAAACAAGTGTGAATACAGGAAGGGACAGGCTGCCTATACCAGAAAAAAAAAAGGTAAGGCTGGAATTCAGCTATGAGTTTGAGTAGCATAGATCTTCAATGCTAGGCAGTGGTGGTTAATGCTTGCAAACAATTGTGCTTAGAGTTACTGAGATTACTGATATATTTCTTCACATTATTAAGGCCTCATGCTGGCATTCCTCCCACACAACCAGGGCTTCAGAAGAACACAGGAATTGCAAGGAGCCTGTGATTACATCATCAGGGTTGCAAAAAGGTCAGTTTTTAAAACAAGGAGAAGCTTATGTTGTACTATTTTTTTTTAGTCATGACCGCAAAGGGAAGGGTGATCAGGAAATTGGTTTATTTATGACATTAAAGTTCAACTTTAAGCATCTTGATAAAATGGACGTAGAAGATGCCAGGCTCAAATTAACTGCATAAATTAAATAAGGGGGGATATATTTCATAAACAAGCTTACAAAGCTTCAAAAAAAATATAGGCCGAATAATCCACATCCTCTATAATCATGACAGATTTTCTCTATACTTATGATATTGGCTTACACCCACTAAAACCATACTTTAAAAATTTGTTACCCCAAAATTTTGCATTCCTGATACGTGCCTGTTGTATCATGTACTTGTGTTAACACGTATCCTGTTTTCTTTGCATTGCATCCATTGTGTAAAATTTCTGCTATTCCTGCCAGTTCCCTTGCTTCTCTATTTCAAACTGACCACGCTAGGCATGAGAGCACATCCATTCCAGCGTGGTCAGTTTTCTGCCTGTGCTAGGAGAACAGTTTGCCTGCCCTCCAATAATCAGAAGATGTCGACACCCTGGCCCCACCCCCCACACTCACACTGCAGTCACATAAGCAGGTACAGCAACAGATCCTTTTCTTTTATGATAAAGGTTTTACATGAATAAATATAAATTATGAATTGTAAGCACCCCTGTCAGTGGTAAATGGTTTGTCTCAACACTCTAAATTTCTAATAATAAAAGAAAGATGTAGCCACTACATCAAAGGATTAGTAAGCTGCAATTTACCGGTAATAAAGGTTTACTTTAGGGTTTATTACCGCTATAAAGAAACCATTTTTCTCTACCTTTAGGTTTGCTTCAGTAGCTTCTGTGTCAGAAAACAAAAATACAATGTAATTAATTGGTCCTTACAAGGTCTAATACAATGTATTAGTTCTTTTTAAAATTTTAACAAGCAACCAACAGGCAGATTGGCGCATCTTTGACCATGTGCCTGGCAGGGTAGAGGGTAGAATCTGGTGTAAACAAATTATGCTTTTTTGTAAAGAGCTGCAAAACATGTACTACAAAAAACAAAATAAATGCATAAAATAGTTTGCTTTTACATAATTCAGTCTTATTAGCAGCACAACTTACCTTGAAAAGTTAAGAAAGTGAACATGTCGAGTAAATAAATAAGGTTGCTCAGCAGTACTAATGTTCTTTATCAACTCCATCTAGAAATAGAGCAAACATTAAGGTTTTTATTAACTCAAAGATATGTAAAATTAGAATATAACTTAAAGTGGATGTAAACCTGATTCATGAAATTTGACCTAAGCACATATATCTGTAGTATTTTCTTCTCGCTCTCCAAAGCACTAAGTCCTGTGTCTTTCTGCTGTTTCGTTGCTCTGTTATCAGCATAACTTCTGAAAAGTTCTCTGTCAACCTAGATAAAACCAGCCTGAAATTTGTGTGGAGGGAAGTTGCTATAAATAGATTAGCAAAGAGCTTGCCTTGTCACAGCTAAGCTCTGAAAGTATCTTTGTTCTTCTACCTATGTGGAATGGGGGTGTGTCTTTCCTCCAACCAGCTGTCCTGGCTGTATGCCAAGAATCTACTCCCAGTGCTGAACAGGAAGAGAAAATGTCTAACATGTTATGCACTTTCTAAAGAATTTATACTGTCAAGCTGAAGACAGCAGATATGTAAAACTTATGTAGGAGGATTTGTTTCATCTCTGTGCATCATCTGAGGCTGTTCACTTCACTGGGTATATGTGAGGGTTTACATCCACTTTAACATTTGCCCAGATATGTCTGTATTTTATATACTAGTTGAACTTAGTTCACCCATGTGAAAGGGCCCTTAGGCAGAGCTGGATTTATTTTAATTTAGCATCTTTGTTTTAATGCCACAGACACTCCCAAAGTTTGTATAGACTTGAAAGAAAAACATAAGAAGTACTTTCAACAGTTTGATCATCTATGTGGCCTTCCCTGTTATATCAGCGTTTTGGGAAATATGTCTTGTTTAACCACTTACGGACCGGCGCACGCTGATATACGTCCTAATTTTGAAGAGGAATATCATTGTTATGGCAGCAGCTATCTGCCATAACCCCGGTATCCTTCTCTTCGGCCAGCGGTCCGCTTTCAGATAAAAGTGGCCTCTGCGGCACATTCGCCACAAGATCACTTTTATCGGCGGTGGGAGAGGGGCACCCTCCGCCGCTTACCGGAGCCGTCGGCAGCGGCGGAGGCGAACAGATCCTTTCTCCCCTGCGGTATGGAGACAAGTGAGGGGAAGATTGTCCCCACCTGTCTCCATACCATGGCAGGGCGGAAGCGATGTCAAACTGTCACTTCCGCCCATAGCTCTTAAAAGGCAATTTTTTTGGTGTATTTTTTAAATGACATTGTTTTTATTTATTTTTTATTGCATTTTAGTGTAAATATGAGGTCTTTTTGACCCCAGATCTCATAGTTAAGAGGTCCTGTCATGCTTTTTTTCTATTACAAGGGATTAACATTCCTTGTAATAGGAAAAAAAGTGACACATTTTTTTTTTTTTTTTTTTAAAGAACAGTGTAAAAATAAAAAGGTAAAATAAATAAGAACACTTTTTTTAAACGTGCCCCATCCCGCCGAGCTCACATGCAGAAGTGAACACATACGTGAGTAGCGCCCGCATATGAAAACGGTGTTCAAACCACACATGTGAGGTATCGCCGCGATCGGAAGAGCGAGAGCAATAATTCTAGCCCTATACCTCCTCTGTAACTTAAAACATGCAACCTGTAGAATTTTTTAAACGTTGCCTATGGGTTTTCTTTAAGGGAAAAGTTTGTTGTCATTCCGCGAGCAGGGGCAATTTTGAAGCTTGACATGTTGGGTATCAATTTACTCGGTGTAACATTATCTTTCACAATATAAAAAACATTGGGCTAACTTTACTGCTGTCTTATTTTTTAATTCAAAAAAGTGTATTTTTTCTAAAAAAAGTGCGCTTGTAAGACCGATGCGCAAATACGGTGCGACAGAAGGTATTGCAACGACCGCCATTTTATTCTCTAGGGTGTTAGAAAAAAATGTATAATGTTTGGGGGTTCCAAGAAATTTTTTAGCAAATAAAACTGTTTTTAACTTGTAAACAGCAAATCTCAAAAAGAGGCTTGGTCCTTAAGTGGTTAATATACAAACATGAATAGGATCAAAGGACTATAACAACCACAAAAACAAAACATCTAAGTGGGATGAAAGCTATTGGGGTCCCTGATAACGATTTAGTTCCATAAGCCCATGTATAATTTGTGTTACATTTTATTTCAAGAATACTAATATTTAATACAGATGCTGCAGTAGTAGTAATAATAAATAAATAAATAAAAAAAAAATCACTTTTTGTCAGAAATGTAGTTAAAACTATTTAACTGACACTTTATAAACAGTCATGTGAATATGTACACCCCATTAAAACTGTTGCCTTTTTCAACATATTCGAACAAGCAAACATCAGACCTTCATTCAAACAATGCCTGCAGATAAAGTTAATATACTTGAATAAAAACAGTATCCTTTTTAATCATTTTTTTTCAACAAAAACATTAATAGATGTGATGGTGTACAGTAGAAAATTAAGAACACCCTTGGCTTTAGAAGCTGGTATTGCTCTCTTTAGCAGATATTACTTCTTTTAGGCATTTTACATAACTACCCACAAGACTCTGACATTGACTTAGTGAAATTTTCTACCACTTCTCTATGCAAAATTCCTTTAGTTGCAAGATATTTGTAGTTTTTTTTTTTGCATGAACTGCCCTTTTCAACCCCCAACATTACAATGGGATTAAAATCAAGGCGTTTGACTAGGCAAGTCCACCAGTGTTAATTTTGATGTCAAATTTTGATTTAGTTTTAGTCAGTCTTTTGACTAAAATGCCTTTTTAGTTTTAGTAGTATATTAGTTAAAATCATTTTAGTCAACTAAAATCGAATGGGTTTAGTTAAACTGAAATGCATTTTTTATATATTAAACTGATATTAACCACTATTAACCACCCTAGAAAATAAAATGGCGGTCGTTTGCAATACTTTATGTCACACCGTATTTGTGCAGCGGTCTCACAAGCGCATTTTTTTTTACAAAAATACACTTTTTTGAATTAAAACATAAGGCAACAGTAAAGTTAGCGCAATTTTTTTTTCTTTATATTGTGAAAGATAATATTACATCAAGTAAACTGATACCCAACATGTCACGCTTCAAAATTGCGCCCTCTTGTGGAATGGCGACAAACTTTTACCCTTAAATATCTCCATAGGCGATGTTTAAAAATTTTGAGTTACAGAGGAGGTCTAGTGCTAGAATTATTGCTCTCACTCTAATGATCACTACAATACCTCACATGTGTGGTTTGAACACTGTTTTCATATGCGGGCACGTCTTCCCCAAGCGTTCGCTTCTGTATGCCAGCTTGGCGAGACGGGGCGCTTTAAATGTTTTTTTTTCTTATTTATTTAACTTTTTATTTATTTTTTTACACTGTGCCTTTTAAAAAAAAAATTCGGGTCACTTCCTATAGAAAAAAGCATGACAGGACCTCTTTAAAGTGAGATTTGGGGTCAAAAAGACCTCATATCTCACATTTACACTAAAATGCTAAAAAAATTAAAATAAAAAATGAAATGTAAAAGAAAACAAATTCCCACTTAAAAGCATTGGGCAGAAGTGACGTTTGACATTGTTTCTGCCATCCAATGCTATGGAGCCAAGGGGGGCATCTTTCCCTCACTCACCATCCAGCCTGTGAGGGAGGAGGACCCGATCATATCCGCCGCTACTGACGGCTCCGGGCCCTCTCCCACCCCCCCCCCCCCGATAAAAGTGACCTCCCTGCGAGAAAAAAAGGAAGTCGGTAACCGGCTTCTGTTACAGGGACATCAGTCCCAATCTGTGCCCACCAGTGCTGATAATCAGTGCCCACCAGTGCCACCTATCAGTTCCCATCGTGCAGCCAATCAGTGCCCATCATCAGTGTCACCCATCAGTGATGCCTATCAGTGCCGCCTATCATTGCCACCTATCAGTGCAGCCCATCAGTGCCCACCAGTGTCACCCCATCAATGCCACCTGATCAGTGCCCACCAGTGCCACCTCATCAGTGCCACCAGTGCCACCTCATCAGTGCCCACCAGTGCCACCTCATCAGTGCCCACCAGTGCCACCTCATCAGTGCCCACCAGTGCTACCCTTATCAATGCCCACCAGTGCTACCCTTATCAATGCCCACCAGTGCCCATCAGTACCCAACAGTGCCTCCTCATTAGTGCCTATTAGTGCAGTCTAGCAGTGCTTATCAGTGCAGCCTCATCAGCGCACATCAGTGAAGGATAAAAGCTACCTGTTTACAAAAAATTTTAACAAATTATGAAAGGTTTTGTTTTTGTTCTTTTTTCAAAATTTTCATTCTTTCTTTGTTTCTTTAACAAAAAATAAAAAACCCAGTGATAATTAAATACCACCAAAAGAAAGCTCTATTTATGTGATAACATTTCGTTTGGGTAGAGAGTTGCACGACTGACCAATTGTCATTCAAAGTGCGACAGTGCTGAAAGCTGAAAATTGGCCTGGGCAAGAAAGGGGAGTAAGTAAGTAAGCAATTGGTTAAATAAGACGTGTTCCGTTTGCATACTCTAAGGAAGTTCTAACCACTGGCATCCACTCCAGAACAGACAATTCGAATTTCACGGATTTGAAAAGGCAGTAAATGTACTGAATTTTCCCTTGTGATATATCATTTTTGTAATTAAAACAGTAAGAATCTGCCCTGCTCTGGCAACATGCTGGAGAGCCAGGCCTCTGCTTTCACCTAAAGTGCAATGATCCTGGTTCCAAGCAGTCCAACACACCTCCTGCAAGTGTTCCAATAAACAATGCTGTACTGCCAGCACCCGGCAGCTTTTGTTTTAACCACTTGCCTACCAGGCACCAACACCCCCCTCCCATCCAGACCAATTTCAGCTTTCGGTGCTCTCAAGCTTTGACTGACAATTACTCAGTCATGCAAAACTGTACCCAAATGAATTTTTTGTCCTTTTTTTCCCACAAATAGAGCTTTCTTTTTTTTTTTTGATCACCTCTGGGTTTTTTATTTTTTGCGCTATAAATGAAAAAAGACCGAAAATTTTGAAAAAAAACGCATTTTTCTTTGTTTCTGTGATAAAAATTTAGCAAATTATTAAATTTTCTTCATAAATTTTGGCCACAATTTATACTGCCACATATCTTTGGTAAAAATAACCCAAATTAGTGGATATTATTTGGCCTTTGTGAAAGTTATAGACTCTACAAGCTGTGGTGCGAATCATACAAAATTGATCACATCTGATGTACTGGTGGCCAATCTCATTTTTTGTGACCCGAACAAGCCAGGAAAGTACAAATACCCCGCAAATGACCCCTTTTTTGAAAGTAGACATTCCAAGGTATTTAGTAAGAGGCGTGGTGAGCTTTTTGATGTTGTCAATTTTTTCCCACAATTCTTTGCAAAATGAATTTTTTTTTTTTTTTTTTTTTTTCTACAAAATTGTCATTGTAATAGGTTATTTCTCTCACATGGCATGTGTATACCACAAATGACACCCCAAAATAAATTCTGCTACTCCTCCTGATTATTACGATACCACATATGTGGGACTTTTCCACAGCCTGGCCACATAGAGAGGCCCAACATGCAGGGAGCGCCATCGCGTGTTCTGGGAGCATAAATTACACATCTAAATTGTTGACTACCTATTACACTTTTGAAGGCCCTGGAGCACCAGGACAATGACATGTGACACTGACGTGGCACTGATGACACGTGACACTGAAGTGGCACTGATGACACGTGACACTGACGTGGCACTGATGACACGTGACACTGACATGGCACTGATGACACGTGACACTGAAACATGGCACTGATGACAGATGGTACTAATACGGGGCACTGATGACAGTGACACTGATGACAGATGGCACTAATATGTGGCACTGATGAGAGAAGGCACTCATACATGGCACTGATATCACGTGGCACTAATATGTGGCACTGAAGCGAGATGGCACTAATACGTGGCACTGATGCGAGATGGCACTAATACGTGGCACTGATGCGAGATGGCACTAATACGTGGCACTGATGACAGATGGCACTGATACGTGGCATTGATGACAGGTGACTGATAACAGATGGCACTGATACGTGGCACTGATGACAGATGGCACAATATGTGGCACTGATGACAGATGGCACTGGGGATGGCACTGGTAGATGGCACTGGGGATGGCACTGGGGATGGATCTGGCAGATGGCACTGGGGATGGCACTGGCAGATGGCACTGGGGATGGATCTGGCAGATGGCACTGGGGATGGCACTGGGGATGGATCTGCCAGATGGCACTGGGGATGGATCTGGCAGATGGCACTGGGGATGGCACAGGCAGATGGCACTGGGGATGGCACTGGCAGATGGCACTGGGGATGGCACTGGCAGATGGCACTGGGGATGGATCTGGCAGATGGCACTGGGGATGGATCTGGCAGATGGCACTGGGGATGGCACTGGGGATGGCACTTTATTTATTTATTTCTTTTTAAAAAAAAAACTTACGGCGCTGCAGCCGTTCATCTCCCCTCCTCACACGCTGTCTCTGTGTGAGGAGGAGGAGCGGCGCTGAGAGATGATCTCATATGTTTACATATGAGGTCATCTCTCATTGGCCCGGGCGATCGCACTGTAAACGGCCGCTGTTATTGGCCGTTTACAGCGATCTTTGATTGGCCGTGTCCGAGGGACACGGCCAACACAGAATTTCCCTGCTGCGCGCTCGTGAGCGCGCACAGGGAACGAGGAAAGGGGAGGCCGTCATATGACGGCCTCCCGGGATTTGGCATCCGCGCTGTGGCCGTCAATCGGCTACGGCCGGATGCGAAGTGGTTAATCACAAACATATAAATTGTTATTTAACCACTTAAGGACTCTTTCTGAGATTTGTTGTTTACAAGTTAAAAACATTTTCCTGGTGCCTCCATGGCAGCATACCTGTGATAGAGCTCCGCCTCGACTCCTCCCTCAGGACTAGTGAATAGCATAAATTAAAGGCATAGTCCCTCCCCCAACATTCTCCTTTTTTTCCTCATACCCCTTGTGCTGGTGAAGAGTAGCAGTACGTCCATACTTTGGCAGCGTCCGCCGGGTTTAGCCTTTCCCGTGCGCAGTCCCTGTTCTTGGGCCACTCACAGCGCTGATAAGACTGGGAACCCCTCTGTGGATCTGTTGGGGTCTTCTTGCAGAGTTTCCTCACAGGAACGCAGTCTGCCATTTTTTATGATGAATCGCAGTGGAGTCGCAGAAGGATCAGCTCACATTTTCAGGCCGGTTACTTTTATCTTTCTTATTTTTCCCCTTCTTCCTGTCTCTCTCTCTCTCCCTCTCCCATATATGTTTTTTTTTTTTTTTGAATGCCGTTTTTTTCTTTGTTATTGCCCTCCGTTTGTTAAGCAAAGAGAAAATCTTTACATTGCCTATTGTATATGCAGGGGCCGCGGGCGCGCTCTTTCACAAACTTGCCTGTCTGTCTGCCTGACAGGTGCCTCCGTGGGTCGGCGTCCTCGTCGCCATACTGGCGCATGCGCGTTCCAGGGCGGGGGGACTCGATGCCGACTAGCGAGGGATCTGTCTAGATCCCTCGGTGCCGATAGCTACTGCGCATGCACAGTTGCCTGAACGGCCGGTGGCCATCTTGGGTACTGGAAAGGGTTCCAATTTGCCCTCTTCCAATTTTTTCTAGTAAGATGTGGATTTGGGATTAGCCCACCCACCTCTTCTGGTATTTAAAGGTCAGCTAGCAGGTCACAGCTGTCAGTATCGAGGGGAGTGAATAGGTGAGTATGGGTGCGTAATATATATATATATATATATATATATATATATATATATATGTGTTTGTATATCCGTATGCAGATATATGCTGTGGGTACGTATACATGTATGCGGTTGGTCTACATAGTCTTTTTTTTCTACTATATTTCCGCAGCTGATCCTTCTGCCCAACTGCGCAATGAGCTATTCATCTCGTAACAAAGATCCTCCTACTTCCATTAGGTATGAGCCCAACTGTACGCAAGTATAAAAAAAAAAAAAAGTGCACTGCATGAATCTAACATAGATTCCTTGCATCGTAACCCTGCCCACTCCAAGAGCACCAGAAAATCTTCAAGACACCGCGACAATGATGACAGCCCAGACCGCAGGTCCCATCCTTCTCATCATGGGTCCCATTCTTCACGCCATAGATCAGAGAGGTCAAGATCCAGAAGACGAGATCGGTCTTCTTCTCCTAGGGGCTACGCAAATAAGAAGTGCTGGACAATCTGGGGCTACGCCACTACCAGACAAGCTGGTCTGCAAAGACTGCTTTAGGGACTATGCAGCCAACCGCAAGCTCGAAAGTCAGCAGGTCGTGGATCTGCTAAAGCGGACAATGAAGGACTCATTCTCTGAGCTGGCAGCCTTAGTCCCCGCTCAGCCAGTCCCTCGGACATCCCAGGCACAGGAGACGGATCCTGATGCCCCCGGTCCTTCGGCAGTCAGTACCCCTCTGCCGCCGTCAGGCCGACTGGCTGAGAAGTTACCACCTGAAGACCCCTCAGGGGACTCCTCAGAGGAATCAGAGCCTTCTGGGTTCAGCTATTCCCTGGTCCCACCGTTTATCCAAGCAGTCAAGACTGCGATCGCCTGGGAGGATGCAGAGGAACCACCTCAAAAATCCAAGAGTTACTTCCCATTCCTCAAAAGGAAGCAGATTCTCTTCCCTTTGATGGGCGAGATCACTGAAGTCATTCAGAATGAGTGGTCAAAGACCGATAAAAAAACTTTCCTTGGGCCGGCTCAATAAACTCTACCCTTTATCGGCGGTTGAGACGCAGTCGCTGAACTCTATGCCGGTAGTAGACGCGGCTGTGGTACGACTAGCGAAGAATTTCACACTCCCAATGGAGGATTCCGCTTCCTTCAAAGACCCTCTAGATAGACGGATCGATCTGGATCTTAAGAGGAGCTACTTGGCTGCAGGAGCAGCC
Source organism: Lithobates sylvaticus (assembly GCA_028564925.1). Classification (NCBI taxonomy): domain Eukaryota; kingdom Metazoa; phylum Chordata; class Amphibia; order Anura; family Ranidae; genus Lithobates; species Lithobates sylvaticus. The sequence continues at coordinate 212,052,272 of CM053028.1, forward strand.
TGTAAACCAGCCATTGCCCTCACTTCTGTTTCAAATGCCATCAGGACCTGGACAGACAACATCGAGACGGCTTTACGACAGGATGTTCCCAAGGAAGACACAATAAAGGCCTTGGAGGAGCTTAGATTATCGGCAGATTTCGTCAGGGAAGCGGCCATTGACACCATCAGGTGCTCAGCCCGATCTATGCTACATTCTGTGATGGCGAAGAGAGCTTTGTGGCTGAAGCCCTGGACGGCTGATCTGGCTTCCAAACAAAACTGGTGTAAGATCCCATTTGATGGGAAAGCACTATTCAGAGACAAGTTGGATAAGGCTATCTCCAGGGTGACAGGGGGGAAATCCGGTATGCTCCCACAGGACAGAAGGATACGAAGACCCAGAGGAGGTTCGTCTAGATTCCGCCAGTCGAACACCAGGGACTTCAGACAATCAAGGCACTTTAGAGACAACAGAAGGCCTTGGAAAGGCACCCAGACATCCTTTCTGAATAGGAAGAATAAAACCCTTACGACTCCACAGAAGCAGTCCTTTTGACGCCAGATTAGTCCAGAAACCAACGGTAGGAGCCAGACTAAGGTCCTTTGTTCCAGTCTGGGCTACCCAATTGCCAGGACCCCTGGGTTTTGTCAACAATCCAGTGGGGACACTTTTGGAATTTTTCTCATTCTCCACCTCTCATATCTTTCAAGAGAACCGAGATTCCATCCTCTCCGTTAAAGGCTCAAGCCCTAATACAGTTCATAACATCCCTCCAGCTTCAGGGGGCAGCTGTGCCCGTTCCCTTGTCAGAGCGCTTCACAGGCTTCTACTCTACCCTGTTCCTGGTGCCCAAGAAGACCGGCGGGTGGAGGCCAGTGATAGACCTGAAGAAGCTCAATCTATACATCCGCACCGAAAGCTTCAAAATGGAGTCCCTGAAAACAATTATTCAAGCAGTCCAGCCAATGGATTGGATGATCTCGGTCGACCTACAGGATGCATACCTTCATGTTCCAATTCTTCCTGCATTCCAAAAATACCTAAGATTTGCAGTGGGACAAACCCACCTACAGTTTCAAGCCCTGCCCTTCGGGCTGTGCACCTCTCTCAGGGTATTCACCAAAATACTGATATCCGCTCTGGCCCCCTTACGGGAGAAGGGCCTGAGGATATACCATTATTTAGACGACATCCTCCTGCTAGCCAGCAGTCCGGATCAGTTGGTATATCACCGGGAGATCCTTCTACAGTCCCTAAGAAGACTAGGATGGCTGATAAATTCGGACAAGAGTCAACTAACACAGACTCAGCAGATGATCTATCTGGGTGCGATGTTCGACACTCAGGAGGGGACAGTGTCATTGCCTCCTTCGAAGGCAAAGATCATCATCCGCAGAATGCTCAAGACCATCCAGAGTCAGTATCTGACGGCATCACAATGCCTGAGCCTCATTGGCACAATGTCCTCCTGCATTCCCCTGACTCCTTGGACCCATTGGCACCTGAGATATTTTCAGACGGGTTTCTTGGCTCAGTGGAAGAGACAGCGACTCTCTCAGACAATCATGCTGACGGGAGTAATGCGCAGGAGTCTGCGCTGGTGGACAATTCCAAAAAACCTCTCCAAGCCTCGTCACCTGGGCTCCCTCTCCTGGATCACGATTACATCCGACGCAATCGGGCAAGGCTGGGGAGCCCATTGCGGGGAAACCAGGATTCAGGGAAGATGGTCATGTCCTACCTAGGGAGTGGTATCCATCATCTTGGAAATGAGGGCAGCATTCTTGGTTACCTTGACATCCCAAGTCAGAGGTCAGAGAATACTCCTACGCCTGGACAACAGGGCGGCTGTTGCATATCTGCAGAATCAGGGAGGCATGCGCAGCAGGTCACTCCTTAGAGAGGTAGAGCCGATCATGCTCTGGGCGGAGAAGAACCTCCTGGACCTCAGAGCAATGTATCTTCCGGGCAAGCTAAACACGGAAGCAGACTCACTGTCAAGGAACTTCCAAGACAACAACGAGTGGGCCCTCCATCCCCAGGTCTTCCATCAGATCTCCAACCTGTGGGATCCCCCTCAGGTAGATCTATTTTCCACTCCGGAGAATGCAAAATTGGCCAGATTTTTCTCTCGCCTACCACATACACAGGCCGAGGCAGTGGATGCCCTGACGTGCCCCTGGAGGTTCACAACAGCATATGCCTTTCCTCCCCGGCCATTAATATTCAAGTTCCTCCTGAGGCTCCTCAGAGAGTCAGTTCAAGTGCTGGCGGTACTCCCGTATTGGCCAAAGAGACCCTGGTTTCCTCTAGCCATGCGTCTCAGCATGAGCCCTCCAATCAGGATCCCTCCTTTCCCTCAACTTCTGTCGCAGGACAACCTTGTTCATCCAAATCCGCAGAAATTGGATCTTCGAATTTGGAAGTTGAGAGGCGAAGGTTTGAAGCCTTAGGATGTTCCCCAGAAGTCATATCAACACTGCTGAGAGCCAGAAAACCGGCAACTAATGCTTTCTATTCAAGAATCTGGAACAAGTTCTTGTCTTTTGCTACGGATAATGGCTTTGACCCAATCCTTCCCTCTACGTCCAATGTTTTGGGCTTCCTTCAGACAGGTCTTGACCTGGGACTTGGTCTGAGTTCCCTCAAAGTGCATGCAGGTAGCAGCAATTTCTGCAGCAACAAATAGAAGATGGGCAGAGGATCCTTTGGTGGTCACCTTCCTCAGGGGGGTATTAAAAATTCGCCCTCCTGTCAGACGATCATTTCCTAAGTGGGATTTGTCCCTAGTCTTTGAGGTCCTATCTGACCATCCATTTGCTCCAGTAGAACAAGTGGCAATTTGGAACCTATTACTGAAAACTGCCTTCCTTCTAGCCATTACATCTGGCCGAAGAGTCTCAGAACTACACTCTTTAGGGATAGGTGACGACCATATCTACTTCTTCCCAGACAGAGTAGAACTTCGTCCCCTTAGGGGTTTCACTCAAAGTCACTACTACAAGCCACCTGTCAGAACCCTGGGCACTACCAGTGTTCACAAACACAGATTCAGAGTCTTGTCACGAGCTGGACATCTCCAGAGTGCTCAGAGCTTACCTAGAAGCCACCGAACCCTTCAGAGACTCCGAGAGACTTTTTGTTGTACCATTCGGTAAATACAGAGGGAAAGAAGCTTCCAACCGAACTCTGGCATCTTGGGTTGTAAAGCTGATTCAGAAGGCCTACAGAGTGAAGAATATGGAGCCTCCTTCCCGAGTGAATGCTCATTCCACAAGGGCAGTCTCAGCTTCCTGGGCAGCAAGGGCTAATGTTTCGTTGGAGACGGTTTGCAGGGCCGCCATCTGGTCTTCTCGCCATACTTTTCTCAGGCACTACCATATCGATCCAGGAGCTCTCACAACTGTGGAGTTCGGAAAGAGGGCAGTCCAGGCTGCAATGTCCTTTTCTGATTAAACACTTATTAAGCATTATCCCACCCTTGTCAGCTAGTTATTTATCACAGGTATGCTGCCATGGAGGCACCAGGAAAACGGAAAATTGTATCATACTTACCGTAATTTTCCTTTCCTGGTGCCTATCCATGGCAGCATACGCTCCCACCCTCGGTATTCTATCTTACAGAGAATGTTGGGGGAGGGACTATGCCTTTAATTTATGCTATTCACTAGTCCTGAGGGAGGAGTCTAGGCGGAGCTCTATCACAGGTATGCTGCCATGGATAGGCACCAGGAAAGGAAAATGACGTAAGTATGATACAATTTTCAGTTTTTTTTTTTTTGCTAGAAAATTACTGAACCCCCAAACATTATACATTTTTTTTCTAACACCCTAGAGAATAAAATGGCGGCCGTTGCAATACTTTCTGTCACACCGTATTTGCACAGCGGTCTTATTTTGGAAAAAAAATACTTTTTTAAAAATAAGACAACAGTAGCCCAATTTTTTTTTTACATTGTGAAAGATAATGTTACGCTGGGTAAATTGATACCCAACATGTCCCGCTTCAAAATTGCACCTGCTCGTGGAATGGCGACAAACTTTTACCCTTAAAAAGCTCCATAGGCAACGTTTAAAAAATTCTACAGGTTGCATGTTTTGAGTTATAGAGGGGGTCTAGGGCTAGAATTATTGCTCTTGCTCTACCGATCGTGACGATACCTCACATGTGTGGTTTGAACACCGTTTTCATATGCGTTCGGTTCTGCACGTGAGCTTAGCGGGAAGGGGTGTGTTTAAAAAATATTTTTTTCTTATTTATTTTACATTTTATTTTTTTACTTTTTTAAAAAAAAAAATTGTCACTTTTATTCTTATTACAAGGAATGTAAAAAATGTTTCCTATGTAATAGAAAAAAAGCATGACAGAACCTCTTAAATATGAGCTCTGGGGTCAAAAAGACCCCAGATCTCATATTTACACTAAAATGAATAAAAAAATAAAAAAATCGAATTTTGTCATTTAAAAAAAAAAAAAAATGCCCCTTTAAGATCTATGGGCGGAAGTGACGTTTGGATGTCGCTTCCGCCCTGCAATGGTATGGAAACAGGTAGGGCCAGCTACCAACGGCTCCGGTAAGTGGCAGAGGGCACCCCTCTCCTGCCGCCAATAAAAGTGATCTTGTGCCAAATCTACCGCAGAGACCACTATTATCGGAAACCGGACCGCTGGCCGAAGAAGAGGATACCAGGGTTATGGCAGCTAGCAGCTGCCATAACAATATCCCTCTTCAAAGTTAGGACGTATATCAGCGTGCGGTGGTCTGGAAGTGGTTAAATGACATTCATTAAATAAACTTGTTTTTTAAGCCCAATAAAAGTTAATCAACTTACTTGCTAAGGATGTATATATTCACAAGAATCCAGGGGCTTTTCTGCTGCCACAGTGTACAATATTAAAGAGGAGGCCCAGGCTTCTTCAGAAAAAATTAAACGTCAACAGCTTCAAATACCGTAGCTGGTGACTTTTAATCTTAAGGCACTTATCTGTCCAGAAATCCAGCGTTGTCCTCACCTGAGCTAAATTTTTAATTGCCATCTTGACTAAGGGACAATCGCACATGCACAGCTGGTTTCCTACTGTGCATGTGTGAAGTGCGCTGCACTTTGCTAATGGGCCAGCTGCAAAGGAAGGAAGAGGGGGCCAAACTTCTGGCTCAGTTTTTCACGTCAAAACCGCTCCCCCACCCTAAATGGTGCCAAATGTGGCGGGGGGGGGGGGGGGGGGGTCGGAGAAGCGGAGATTCCCCTTTTGGGTGGAGTTGCGCTTTAAGTAAAAATACCAGCTAAGTTTTCTTTAACACTCCAGTTGCTGTTCTAGGGGTAAGCTGCATAGGAGATTTCATGCAAATTGGTGTGATTGAAAAACTCAAGCAATCAATAAGCAATATATGTGAATGTGCCTGTCCTTATATTATATCTAAAGATAAAACCTTACTTGCTTGGGTCTCTGCTGGAAAGATTTAAACTTTCATTTTGACTATCACCAAGACAGAAAGGGATGAAAGATTCAAAATTGTAGTTGTCTCCACAATAGAAGATAAGAACAAAATTCCAATGAGACAACCTGCTTTAGTTAAAAATAATCAATAATGATTTTAATAACCCTCTACTGTATCCTAAACTATAAAAAAAAGTATTTACTTTAAAAACTCTTTAAACTCTCAGGTTGTCTCTCTTTCACCTTAATGCGCTTAATCATTGGTATATACAGGCCCAATAAAACTAACCCTATTTTAGGAATGGAGGTTCCCTCCACTGTTCAGGTTCAATTACAGGTTACAATTGTTGTGGAGCCCTTAGACCCAGACTCCTGAATTAATACAACTGTTCTGGAACCATGCCTGTTTTCTCCCTAATCTATGTAGACTTCTTTGAAGAGTTATTTTTATTGCTTATAACTGAATTTCGCAGGTTGACATGTGTGTTATTCTGTCACTCTGTACAAAACTGCAATTCTTAAATAAAGATTAAAAAAAAAAAACTCTTTAAACATTTTTGCTACATAAAGCCTATCAGCTGAAGGTCATCTGCAGGAGTTTCTGCAAAATAGATAAAGGGAGACCACATAACTGTGGATTTAATAGTGTGTCAGAACCTGTAATGTGTTAACGAAATACTTTTATGCATTATGGCTATTGAATTTAGGGTCTTTGCTGTTAAACTCCAGAAAGAGTTATAGTGTGTAAGGAAACAATACTGAATAACAAACTCCTCTGACTATAAAACACAAGATTTCTGCTTACCTGTTCATTTTTTGTCAGTCTGGTTTTATTGTGAATGTCAGATGTAACCAAATTAAATCCGTGTCTCTCAGACAGGATGCGCAGCAATAAGACGACGGTTCTGCTACCACATTTTCCAACTCTGTTATATACTACTTGACTGGGAAATGGGAGTACCTAAACAAGAAAAATAAATGTCAGCACCCAAACACAGAAAGACATATCCTATAGATAATTTTTTGTGTAAAACAAAATTTAGTGCTTTGAACCATATTTTTTGAAGGTAAAAAAAAAAACGTTATCTATCTTAAACTATTCACACCCCTTGAAATTTTCCACATTTTGTCATGTTACAAACAAAAAACGTAAATGTATTTTATTGGGAATTTACGTGATAGACCAACACAAAGTTGCACATAATTGTGAAGTGGAAAGAAAATTATAAATGGTTTTCAAATTTTTTACAAATAAATATCTGAAAAGTGTGGCGTGCATTTGTATTCATCCCCCTTTACTCTGATACTCCTAACTAAGATCTAGTGGAACAAAATGCCTTCAGAAGTCACCTAATTAGTCAATAAAGTTCCACTGTGTGTCATTCAATCTCAGTATAAATACAGCTGTTCTGTGAAGCCCTTAGAGGTTTTGTTAAAGAACCTTAGTGAACAAATAGCATCATGAAGGCCAAGGACCACACCAGACAGGTTGGGGATAAAGATGTGGAAAAGCTTAAACCAGGGTAAGGTTTTAAAAAAAAAGTCTTAAAATATTTTCAGTTTGCGAAAGCACTAGGTATCATAAACAACTGACTTTTCTTTTAAATAGTTGGCTTCCACTTTTTTTTATTTCTCAGGGTGTGTTTCCTAATGGTGACAATTGTAGGCAATGCCTGTACACAGCCACTTGAAGTCTCCCATGGAAGCCAATGACAGAGGGAGACAGAACAAAACAAATGAGAGAAAAAGACAGAGCGCCATCACCCTATAACAAGAAGTACCCAAACAAGGGCCTTCAGGTCAGAATCAATAGGTTTTATGTTAATGGAAGCAGCAGAATTAAAATGATATAAAATGATTGAAAATTACTCTTGAAATTACATTAACATATAGTCTGTGTCAACAGGCCAACTGGAAGTCAGAACGAGCTTACGAGCAGGTCAAATGTACCTGTCAAACAATTAAGGCAAAGTACACCTGAAAGAATGCTTCATTTGCCAAGAGCAATGCCCCATAATGAGATTTTAGTTAATGGGTTTCAATTACTTAAGTGAAACAGGAAGCACATAAAAAAGGGACATACAATAGCCTTTATTTCTGCAGGCTCAGATTCATGGCTATTGAGAAGAACAGGATGCTAACTAAAATCAAGTTTAAACTAGTGAGGTAGCCAGCTGCTCATAATACCGTGCTTGTCTTGCATAAAAAAATTAACAGAATTTTATATTTTTTAAAGTAAAGTGCAATACAACAAATCATCAACAAGCTTTCATGAATCTTTTCACAGGAAATTTTGTTCTGTCTATAGGTGACTGCACCTAAAAAAAAAAAAAAAAAAAAACTCTTATTTAGGTATTATCCTTTGCTTAAAAGATCTAAACCTTAACCCTTTAGTGACTGAGGGTAAAACAAATTCTAATGCCTGACCAATTTTGTAACTTTGCCATGTAAATCTGTACATAACATCAGATCTACTTTGTGTATACAGGTGAACTATACCTTGTTTTTCTCAGGATAAATAGTTTTTTTTCTTTGGGGTAAACGGTGCTGATTTTTTTTTTTTTTATATTATCAAAGGAGAACTGGCACAGAATAGAATATTAAAAAAAAAAAAAAAAACGTGTCTGTATATTTCTTGCTATTACCATAATTTACCACCAAAGAAAAAAAACACAAATTTTCCTGCTCCTGACAATCGCAGTGATACCACATATGTGTACATTATTTGTTGTTTGTACCCATAGTAGGGACGGGACACAAAAGTGTGCATTTTGCTTTTTGTTATCCTACCTAAAACACACTGACTGACCCCAATACTGATTTGAATGTTTTTTTTATAAAAATCCTACCCCTGATCTTTGACCCTGCCCTTGACTCCAACATTAACCCTGGCACTGACCTAGATCAAAGCTCAATCTAGCTATTTTTTTTGTTGTTTTTACTTTTTATTTTTTTAATTTTAAATTTTTTGCATGTTTCTCCACACTCAGGAAAAAAAAAAAAACACATGGGGAGGCTGCACAGTGACTGAACACTGTAATAGCCAATCAGAGGCTATCGCAGTGATCAGGTGACCAGGAACCAATGTTTGTCAAACATGGTAGTACACTGTATGTTAAAGGACTAGTTGCATGAAACAGATGATGCCAGACCATTCCACATACCACGAGATAGGGCAAAAAAAAAAGTAGACTTTAATGTAAATAAGGCAATAAAGCAAAGATCAGTGTGGTCAAAACCCAGGTCCTGGACCCACAGACACCTGCTGTATTAGGTGCGATGTAGCAGCTAGAACATTCCTGACCTTGTGGCCAATCACAGTGGGGACACCCAAAGCAGACAGCATAAGTTCCCAAGAAACCAACAAAATGACAGCAGTAAGACTCAGAGGGAACCGGAAATGTCATCACAGGAAGCCGTGTAGCCCAAATGTGACAGCAGGACTTGCCGTAGGCTGGTACAGGGCAAGACGAGGATAACACTGGAGGTCTCCCCAATAAATAATGCGTTTCAAAGAGGCTGCTTCTTTATCAAATCGAAAGAAGGGAGAGACAAAAGGGAAGCAATAAATAACAAGCAGACAATTGGGAGGTGGGAGGGGGGACCAGAACAAAAGTAAAAGTAAAAACAAAAACAAACAAAACAAGAACTAAAAAACAAAGCCACCCATTGCACCAAGTGTCGCTCCTACAGGAAAACAATCCATACAGATTAAAAATATATTAAAAATAAATTAAAAACACTGATCAAATTTGTTTTGAGTTCCAGTATATACATTTGTAATCACAAATAATCCATCAATTCATAATAAACATAATAATAAATTAATCAAAAAGTCTATATCTAGCAATTCATATGTGTGATGTTACACTCTTGTCTTCTGTAATAAATAAGTAAATGCACAAAAACATCTAATATACAGTATATATGGTAACAAAATTATTTTATATTTGTATGAATTTACATATACAGCTATTATCACAGTATATCTGTATAATCATAATCAAAATATGTATCCATGTGTAAAAAAAATTAAAATAAAATAATTAAATACATAGACCAATGCCTCCTTTCAGGATCTTGGTTTTGCGAGCGTAAGGTATACAAATGAAATGAATATATATGGGAAAGAAAGAAAATAGCAATTAAAACTTTAGTGGACAGGGCATTTAGAGAAGGTGTGATAAATTAAAAAAGAAAACGGTTTTCCATTATTGGAGAAATGTAGAATGAAGGCAAATTAAAGCCAGCACCAAATAGTTTTACAAGTGGCCTGTCTCAATATATAGACTTTTTTCAGCAGATTGTTTCAGCTTTACCCTTTTTTATCAAAGGTTCAGGGCACTTGATTAGTATTCTACAGAAATATATGTGGGAACTGGATTACACATATGGGTAATTTGGATGTTGGTGCCCCATATACATCCATACCAAACAATGTAGGGTCAAATGTATTACTTCATTTTGTGTCCAAAGACACTAGTTTAAACTCAAAACAAACTATCTTTGTGATGGACTGTACCGAGTTTATCTTGGAACACAACTACTTTTGCATTTTGGATTCCTTTAATTCACAGACTCATAGGACAGCCATGTGGGCTAATTATGCCCCATGTTATGCTTACATGATGCTAGGCTATTGGGAGGAGATAGCTATCTGGAACAAAACCTCTTTTCAGAGTTCACCGTATTTTATGGCAGATACATCAATGATATTCTGATAATAGAATAGTCCTTCTTAAAGCACTACAATGATAATATTCTAGGTATGAATTTAACCTATGTGGTTGATCCAATAAAGCTAGTATGCCTTGATGTTGAGCTTTCCCATGAGGAGGGTGGTATTGTCACTAAAAAACAGTTTAAGCCAACAATGCAATTCATACTTACATAACCAGAGTTGTCACCACCCCTCATGGAAAAACAACATCCCAGTTGGTCAGTTCAACAGATTAAGGAGACATTGTTCCAAGGCAGGAGACTAAATAAAACAAAGTCAGGTACTGATTAATAAATTTGTTGAAAAAGGATATCCCTTGGATTGAGTTATGGAAGCCCACAACAAGTACCTTTCCGATGCACCTCAGACTAAAAAGAGGGAGGTGTATGGGGATTATTATTATATAGGATTTATATAGCGCCAACAGTTGGTGCCGTGCTTTACAATGGGACAGGAGGGCCCTGCTCATGGAGCTTACCTTCTAAAGAGAGCGGGGAGGTGGTACGAAAAGTAGTAGCTGCAGGGGATGGTCTGATGGGGGTGGTTCCGGTACAGTTCTTAGGTGGGTGTGGGCTAGGCTTCCCTGAATAAATTCATTTTCAGGGATCTCCTAAAGGTAGACAGGGTAGGGGCTGACCAGATATACTGGGGCAGGGGGTCCCAGAGGATGGGAGAGGCTCTAGAGAAGTCTTGGAGGTAAGCATGGGAGAAGGTAACAAGGGAGCTAGAGAAAAGGAGGTCTTAGGAGGAGTGGAGAGGACGAGTTGGGTGATATCTGCGGATGAGGTTAATGATGTAGCTGGGGGCGATGTTGTGGATGGTCTTGTATGTTGTGGTTAATATTTTGAATTTTTATATAGTGGGGTAAAGGAAGCCAGTGAAGGGATTGGCAGAGAGGAGCAGCAGTAACAGATCGGTTAGTGAGATGTATGAGTCTAGCAGCAGTATTCATAATAGACTGAAAGGGTATCAAAAAAGTATCTGTAGTAACTAAAATCTGTAACATTTTATTTCATGTCTTTAAAAAAAAATACATAAACATATAATAAAATACAATTATAAAAACTTCATTTTAAACCACTGCAGTGCTTTATAGCAAGTCTTTCCCCTCAACGCGTTTCATGGACATGGTCTCTTCATCAGGAACTAGCAGACTTGAATTGCTGCCATCTAAATAGAGTGACACAATTGATCTTAAATAGTCATACAAATATAGTGCATTTTCATACATCATGCCATAGTTCCTTCCCATGGACTGCAATAATGTGTATCCAGATAGTCCTCGCAGTTCAACCATACATGGCACAGGGGTCCCAAGATGGGGAATCTCCCTCTCACTTCTCCTCCTCCTCCTCAGAAGTATCACCCACACCTTCACTCAATTCATTATTTTTTTTTAATATTCAAGGTTATTTATGTGTGTTCCCCTCCCAGGGGTCTCCATCAAGGGTTAAATTACACATACAGTAAATTCAGTATTTGAGGTTGGAGAGTTCACTATATACACCACCTCCTTTAAATAAGTTAAAAAATTACCAAGACAGGATTGGAGTTTAAAGGTGCATACAATCAACAGAAATTGATGTTACAAAAATATTTTTTTTATTAATAAGACCAATTTTAAAAAGAGAGAACTCATTTTATGTATATATATAGCATAATAAAGCTCAGTGGTCACAATACAAAAGAATGGTTGCCTCTACATGTTTCACCACAATTGTGGCTTCTTCTGGAGCTTTTGTAGGACCTTAATGCATTACCACCCTTTAAATGATCACTGTTCCAAGGAATCCTCAGGGCCCGCCAACAGATCCAATGAGGTATCTGTGTGCCAGAAATGAGGGGGGAACAATAACCCTGTAATCACACCCTGTTATAGTGAGAAGTTAACAAATTGATGGACTGATACTAATATTCTCCCAAAGACCCAAACATACCACATGAACATACGCAAAGTAAACCTTATACAACAGGCATCACTAAATGGGAGATCGTGGTCCGGATCCAGACCCAGTAACAGTGGCAGCAAACTTCAAAGTGACTGTACCATCTGAGCACTTCCTTCTTTGACAGTACCAATGTTTCTTAATTTGGTATCAATATGATACCTTGAAACCAGCGAAGAGCAAAATAGTTAGTCTAACCCAAGGGATTAACCCTTTTTAACTTTTTTTTAAAATCTTGCAGGTAACAAGGTGATCGGCCACAGCCTTGGTCTTTGATCTTCCCTGCTTTAAAGGTATCATATTGATACCAAATTAAAGAACAATGGCACTCTCAAAGAAGGAAGTGCTCAGATGGCACAGTCCCTTTGAAGTTTGCTGCCAGCACATGATGTTTGCGTCTTTGGGAGGATATTAGTATCAGTCAATCAATTCGTTAACTTCTCACTATAACGGGGTGTGATTACAGGGTTATTGTTCCCCCCTCATTTCTGGCACACAGACACCTCTCATTGGACCTCTTGGCAGGCCCTGAGGATTCTTTGGAACCATGATCATTTAAAGGGTGGTAATGTATTAAGGTGCTACAAAAGCTCCAGAAGAAGCCACGATTGTGGTGAAACATGTAAAGGCAAGCATTCTTTTGTATTGTGACCACTGAGCTTTATTATGCTCTTTTTATCATATAAAATTATTTCTCTCTATTTAAAATTGGTCTGTTTAATAAAATGTATATTTTTGTAATATAAATTTCTATTGATTGTTTGCACCTTTAACCTGTTGCTGCTGGCTACTCAGGTCTAAAGGTCAACTGGACCAAGTCCTCCATTTTACCTTTGAATAGGCTTGAAAGTGCTACAAGAGCCATGGGGACAAGGAGGGTTGGCTCTGCCAGACTGGCGTAAGTACTATTTGGCAGGCCAAATGGTATTTGTGAATAGATGGTTAGTTTCTGATAGAGGCGACTCTGCAACAATTCTTGAGGCTGCCCACTTAGGTTCCTATGAATCTCTTCGTTTAGCTATACATAGGGGTCTGAGGAGTGAGCTTCCTCTCACGGATTCTATGAAGGCTACTATAAAAGCATGGGAGGAGGCAGTGAAACTGGCATGCCCTAGTTTTCAGGGATTTTCCCCAGCCTCCCCCTTATGGATGAATCCGAAGCTGAAACATTTCTATGCCCTGGAAGACTCAATTGGGTGGGCGAGTAGGGGAGTTAAACTGCTAAAAGATATTACACGGGATGGTGAACTCTTGACATTTAATGACCTTAAGACTAAACATGACCTCCCTAACTCGCAGTACTTTAGATACCTCCAGTTAAGACACGCCTTTCAAACACAATTTAGAGAGCAGAAGGTTGAATCCTTCCCTTCTAGGTTAGAAGACACACTCATGACAGAGGAACTATCAAAGACCTTATCGATTACATATAAGGAACTGTTCAAAACTAGTCCCAAGGCTCTAACTAAATGTAGGGAAAGATGGGAAGCAGAGGTACCAGACATACAGGGAGAGGACTGGGATGATATGTGGGAACAACCATTTAAGAACCTAGTGGCAGCAAGGGATAGGCTTATCCAGTTTAAATTCTTACATAGAATATATTATACCCCTGCCAGACTGGCCAAAATATACCCATCCGTTTCCTCAGAGTGTTGGAGGTGCTCTGCCGCCTCAGCGGACGCACATCACGTGTTCTGGGACTGTCCCCAGATCCGTCAATTCTGGTCTGGGGTCACCTCCTGTATAGCAGGGGTATTGCAAGTGCCGGTGCCCCTGACTATTGATGTGTGTCTTCTGGGGTTGGTGGACGAAGTAGTCCCATCTAGAGCACATAGAACTTTACTTACGATACTACTATTTTATGGGAAGAAGTCCATTTTACTCAAGTGGAAAAAAGTGGGGGCTCCGGAAGTAACATTTTGGAAAGGCTTGGTGAACGCAATGCTCCCGTATTACAAAGCTACATATAGGGATAGAGGATGCAGTAAAAAATTCGAAAAAGTCTGGAGAGCTTGGTATGAGCCTGACCAAACGGTGTGATGGGATGATCCTAGGCGGAAGAATGGGAGGGTCCTAAAAGTAGCCATCAGATATCTTATACAGGGTGAAGAGAAAAACGACACATACTCTGGGTGATTAGAGATATGAAATGGCTGTTATTCCACAAATAGTAAAATTTTTGTTGGGGGAAGGGAACTGAGTACAGGGAGGGGGAAAGGGGGGGGGGGGGGGGGTTATATCTGTTGTTGTAGCTGTCGGTTGATGGCATTGTAAATGTTGTTTGATGTATGTCCAAAATTTTCAATAAAAAGAATTTTCAAAAAAAAAAAAAAACCTGTTGCTGCTCAACCTATGACGACAGCACGTTCGGCTCTCGTTTTGGGATGACGTCATATGAAGACGGCCCTTTCAAACAGGGAATGCACGCGATCGTGCAGCTCTGCACTGTCGGTGGAAGCGTGTCCCCAAGACAGCGCATCACCAACAGGGGTGAACAGCCATTTTGCATGGCTGTTTACCACGTGAACGGCCATGATTAAGTCACGGCCGATGACAAATGGTACTCCCTTCCTAAGACTGCGCATGCGTGCGATAGGGAGCGTGCAGTTCGGTCATGTCGGTGGCGGTGTGTTCCCAGGAACATTGCTCGTCATCGACAAGGGTAAACAGCCAATGGCTGGTGGCTGTTTACCACGTGATTGGCTGTGATCCATTCACCATCAGAGACTGCCATCAGTGACTATCACCTGTCACCCATCAGTGACCGTCACCCATCACCTGTTAACTATCAGTGTACGTCACCTGCCACCCGTCACACAGCCCATCAGAAAAATGTCCAAAAGTGTATATACCAGTGAGGAGGCGTTCCACATCCTCTCCATGACTGATGAGAGCAGTGGGGAGTTCTCATCAGAATCAAATGCCAATTCCGATTCTGAATCAAATTCAGCATTTAAACCGATTGATAGTAGTGGATCGACAAATGAATCAGAGGAAGAATGGATCTCTCCTAAAAGGGTACGGTGCTCTGGAAACCAGGCATCCACCAGCAATATACCCTGGGATCAAATTCCCAGGCCCAGTACCAACGCTGCCACCAGCGATAGACCCCAAGAACAAAGGCCCACTACCAGCGCTGCCGCCAGCGAAAGACCACAAGAAATGCCCAGGCCAAGTACCAAATGCCAGCACAGGAACTTCAAATCCCCCAAATTCCAGCACTAGAGTGCCACGTACCCCAAGAGCCAGGGCCGTTACACATCTTCCAGCTGGTCCTGCCAACCCAACATGGCTGCCTTCCGACTCAGGATCAGCAAGAATTCCCCCTTTCACCGCACAGCCAGGTGTGCAGGCCAATACCCCAAATTTTACAGAAATGCATTGTTTTTACTTATTTTTGCCCGACACTTTGCTGCAATTCATCGCGGACCAGACCAATTTAATTGCCTAGCAGCATATTGCCAACAACCCACAATCATCATACGCCCGTCCGTTTGAGTGGAAGGATTTGATTCTGGAGGAGTTGAAAGTGTTTATGGGCCTCACCATAAACACGGGGCTTACAAAAAAATTAAAGACATGCCTATTGGTCCACCAACCCCATCCACCACATGCCCATTTACTCTTCCGTAATGTCCAGGTCCCGATACGAGATGGTTAAACAATTCCTTCATTTCAGCGACAACAC
The DNA here is from genome assembly GCA_028564925.1 of Lithobates sylvaticus. Taxonomy (NCBI): domain Eukaryota; kingdom Metazoa; phylum Chordata; class Amphibia; order Anura; family Ranidae; genus Lithobates; species Lithobates sylvaticus. Next base: position 212,068,051 of record CM053028.1, read on the forward strand.
CCAGTGCCCCCCCAAATTATGATAAGTTATATAACATTTTCCCACTCATAAATTTCTTTTCCCAACGATTTGCAGAACTCTATCTCCCCGATCAGCATATATGTGTAGATGAGTCCCTAGTACCCTTTTCATGACGGCTAGGGATAAAGCAATACATTCCTAGCAAAAGAGCCAAATATGGAATGAAATTTTACAAGCTTTGCGAGAGAGTCACGGGATATCTGTATACGTTCTGCATATACGAAGAAAGATTCCCAGCTCCAGCCCCCTGGGTGCCCGGCCTACATGGGCACAACTGGTAAAACTGTATGGGACCTGGCATACCCACTGCTGAAGAAAGGTTACCACATATACCTGGATAACGTCTACACCAGCCTGCTCCTTTTCAAACACCTATACCTCGCAGAAACCCTGGCCTGCGGAACCTCCAGAAAGAATAGGAAGGGCTTCCCACAAGCCATAGTGAATTAAAAACTGTGAAGGGGAGAAATAGCAACTTTGAGATGCAACGAAGTGCTGGCCTTGAGGTGGAAGGATACCAGGAAAGTGTACATGATGTCCACCATCCATGATGACACTACAATTGAAGTTCAGAGAAGACAAGATCCCATTGAAAGGCCAACACGTGTACAAGATTACAATCTCTACATGGGGAGGGGGGAGGGGGGGTGGATTTCAAAGACTAAATACTTCCGCCCTATTTGTCAATAAGGAGGTCCCGTTTCTGGTACAAGAAAGTAAAGTAAGTAAAGTAAGTAAGTAAAGCAATTTTTTTGGCCATTTATGATGCATACATAATTCACACCAAATCAATAGAAAGCCCTGCCCACTTCATAAAATTCATCGAAGAATTTGACGTCCCTCATTTACCAACAAAGACCCCCCCAAAAAACCTTCTCTCTGATGCTGTTAGCCAACTTCACGAGTGCCACTTCCCAGACAACATTCCATCTGAAGCAGACGCCAAAAAAAGATGTTGAGTATGCAGCAAAAGAGGATTTCGAAGAGATACCAGCTACCATTGTCCCCAGTGTCCCTCTGAACCCAACCTTTGCATTGGTGAATGCTTCCACTGTATCACACACCCCTAAAATATTAGCCCAAATTCTTAATAATTTCCCCATTTTCATCATCTGTGCTGACCATTTCCCATGCTTCCTCAAATAACCATGCCACTACCTTGCACATGAACTGACCCACTGGCCTGTTTTTTGACTATGCCTCTGCCTACCGTTTGGACTGCTTCCATGTGAACTGAGCCTGGCCTGCTTTATCAACTATGCTTCTGCCTACCGCTTGGATTGCTTGCACGTGAACTGACCCTAGCCTGTTTTATGGCCTATGCTTTTGCCTACCGATTGGACTGATCTGTTGCCCTGCTACTGTAGTACACAGGGGTCTCACATGTGAGGGGCTCCATAAATGTTTTTCCAGATGGAGAAAATTTTTTTTTGTTGGCGGGTTTCGGAACGTCCAGATTAGGGTCTGGAGTCCAGAGGCTTCATAGAGATTTGGGTGGGTGAAGCCTCTACGCTTGTGCACAGGTCTTACCTGATTGTGGCCCTCAGCCTGCTGCTGACTTACTGCGATCATGCCTCTGGACCACGGAAATAATTAGCTGTAGCAAGAGGCAGTATGTTTATGAAGGGCTAGAGAGTGGTACAATAATGAGTGCAGGCAGGTAATGGTTTACCAGGACCAATATTATAGCTGTGATGGCTGTCTCTGCCTGGACAATTTCTATGGACAAATGCTTTGGCTGTGCTGACGATATCCTTGTGCTCACTATAGACAATATTCCTGCCTGCTGCCTGGATAATTACTTTTGTTGTCGCTAAGCACATCCCTGCCTGCTGCCTGGACCAATTCTCTCCTCTGTGGACACTACTAAAACCACAGGTAATAAGGTAATACTTTTTTTTACCCTTTCCTCAAAAGAATTAATTTTGGAGTGTAATTTTTGGTATGTAAATGCTACGTGTTAGAAATATGAAGGGCCTTCAAAAATGATAGGTTGTCAGGAAATTAGATGTGCAATTTAATCCCCCCCTCTTTTTTTCACCTTAACAGCTTCAGCCCCGGAAGAATTGGCTGCTCAATGACCAGGTAATTTTTTGCAATGCGGCACTGCATCGCTTTATCTGACAATTGCGTGGTCGTGCGATGATGTACCCAAACAAAATTGACGTCCTTTTTTTCCCACAAATAGAGCTTTCTTTTGGTGGTATTTGATCGTCTGAGGTTTTAAATTTTTGCGCTATAAACAAAAAAAAGAGTGTAAATTTACTTTTTTCCCTCAGTTTAGGCCAATATGTATTCTACATATTTTTGGTAATAAAAATCGCAAAAAAGCGTATATTGATTGGTTTGCACAAAAGTTATAACATCTACAAAATAGGGGATAGATTTATGGCATTTTTATCATTATTTTTTTTATGTAATGGCGGTGAGCTGCGATTTTTATCAAGACTGCGACATTATGGTGGACACATCAGACACTTTTGAAAATTGTTGGGGTCAATTGACAATTATACAGCGATCAGTGCTATAAAAATGCACTGATTACTGTTAAATTTGTCACTGGCAGGGAAGGAGTTAACACTAGGGGCCAATCAAGGGTTTAACCGTGTTCCCTAGTGTGTGTTCTAACTGTGGAGGATGGGACTGACTATAGGAGATGAGAGATCGTGGTTCTCAGGTCTTAGGAACTCACAATCTCTGTCTCCTCTCCTCACAGAACGGGGATGTGTGCGTTTACACATACACACGTCCCTGTTCTGCCTCTCGTGCCCGCGAATGCTCGTGGCTGGCGGTCACCGCGACTGCCGGTCATGAGTATTGGCACCCCAGCTATGCAACGGGTGCGTGTCTGCTATCCTGCTTAAAGGGACCAACGTATAGCTACGATGGTTCGCAGGATCGTGCCGAGCTGCCGCAGTATAATGGCGGCTGGTCGGCAAGTGGTTAAGTAAGAACATGTGCATTCCCGTGTTTTTGGTGCATTCCTTTGTGTTTTTATTCCAGTTCAGGCACAGTGCAGAAAAAATAAAGCATGTTCTACTTTTTTTTTTTCTGGAACTAGAACACACTGGAACTGACCACACTGATGTGAACTATGCCACTGGAAACCATATAACCTACTATCCATGCGTTTTTGATGTAGAAAAAAAAAAAAAAAAACACACTGGACAGCATGTGGTGTGAACTGTCATTCAATGAGAATGTAGGTTTTTATAGATGCAATAGTTTGTCTCACAATGTTTTCGTTTTTTTTTTTCTTTTTCCATATATTAATTTCATTAGTATACCTTATACAACAGGCATCACTAAATAGGAGATCGTGGTCCGGATCCAGACCCAGTAACAGTCCTATCCGTAAAGACATGGATGAGTGAGTTTGAGGTGGAGGAAAGAGTCCTGACCTCAACCCAACAGAACACCTTTGGGATGAATTAGAGTGGAGACTGCGAGCCAGACCTTCTTGTGTCTGACCTCACAAATGCGCTTCTGGAAGAATGGTCAAACATTCCAATAGACACACTCTTAAAACTAGTGGACAGCATTCCCAGAAGAGTTGAAGCTGTTATAGCTGCAAACGGTGAGCAAACTCAATATTGAACCCTACGAACTAAGACTGGGATGCCATTAAAGTTCATGTAAATGCAGGTGTCCCAATACTTTTGGTAATATAGTGTATGCTTTTCTGCATTAGAAAAGCACAGGTCTCTGCAAGGGCAATAGAAAACAATTGTGACGTGCACAGGAGGCTGTGATGTGAAGGATCTGAGTCATAGACCCAATATGAAACTCAGACCTCCGCTGGAAGAAAATTTTAATCACCGGACCCCCATGAATTTTAATTCAGCACCCGTGTTATACAAGCATAACAAGGATCATGAAAGGAGGCATTGATCTATGAATTTCATTAATTAATTAACTTTTCTTCTTTTTTTTTTTAAACACATGGATACATATATAGATTATGATTATACATACAGTACCTCACAAAAGGTGTACACCCCTCACATTTTTGTAAATATTTTATTACAGCCATTAATATCTAAACCGTTGGCAACAAAAGTGAGTACACCCCTAAGTGAAAATGTCCAAATTGGGCCTAATTAGCTATTTTCCCTCCCCGGTGTCATGCGACTCGTTAGTGTTACAAGTTCTGAGGTTTGAATGGGAAGCAGGTGTGTTAAATTTAGTGTTATCGCTCTCTCATACTGGAAGTTCAACATGGCCCCTCATGGCAAAGCACTCTCTGGGGATCTGAAAAAAATAATTATTGCTCTACATAAAAATGGTCTAGGCTATAAGAAGTTTGTCAAGACCCTGAAACTGAGCTGCAGCACGGTGGCCAAGACCATACAGCAGTTTAACAGGACAGGTTCCATTTAGAACAGGCCTCGCCATGGCTGACCAAAGAAGTTGAGTGCACGTGCTCAGCGTCATACCCAGAGGTTTGCTTTGGAAAATAGATGTATGAGTGCAGAGGTTGAAGGGGTGGGGGGGGGGGGTCAGCCTGTCAATGCTCAGACCATACGTCGCAGACTGCATCAAATCGGTCTACATTGCTGTCGTCCCAGAAGGAAGCCTCTTCTAAAGATGATGCACAAGAAAGCCTGCAAACAGTTTGCTGAAGACAAGCAGACTAAGGACATGGATTACTGGAACCATGTCCTGTGGTCTGATGAGACCAAGATAAACTTATTTGGTTCAGATGGTGTCAAGCATTTGTAGCGGCAACCAGGTGAGGAGTACAAAGACAAGTGTGTCTTGCCTACAGTCAAGCATGTTGGTGGGAGTGTCATGGTCTGGGGCTGCATGAGTGCTGCCGGCACTGGGAAGCTACAGTTCATTGATGGAACCATGAATGCCAACATGTACTGTGACATATTGAAGCAGAGCATGATCCCCTCCCTTCATATGATAACGATCCCAACACACACCTCCAAGACGACCACTGCTTTGCTAAAGAAACTGAGGGTAAAGGTGATGGACTTGCCAAGCATGTCTCCAGACCTAAACCCTATTGAGCATCTGTGGGGCATCCTCAAATGGAAGGTGGAGGCGCGCAAGGTCTCTAACATCCACCAGCTCTGTGATGTCGTCATGGAGGAGTGGAAGAGGACTCCAGTGGAAACCTGTGAAGCTCTGGTGAACAAGAGGGTTAAGGCAGTGCTGGAAAATAAATGCTGGCCACACAAAATATTGACACTTTGGGCTCAATTTGGACATTTTCACTTAGGGGTGTACTCCCTTTTGTTGCCAGCAGTTTAGACATTAATGGCTGTGTGTTGAGTTAATTTGAGGGGACAGCAAATTTACACTGTTATACAAGCTGTACACTCACTACTTTACATTGTAGCAAAGTGTAATTTATTCAGTGTTGTCACATGAAAAGATATAATAAAATATTTACAAAAATGTGAGGGGTGTACTCACTTTTGTGAGATACTGTATATAATAATATATACATGTTTTAACATTTTTTTTCTGTATGTGTTAATTCACACAATTTTAAAATAATTTTGTTTCTATACATATGCATACAGTTTTTATAGGGCATTTGTGCATTTGCTTATTTATTTATTACATAAGACAGGAGTGTTACATCACACATATGAATTGCTAGAGATAGGCTTTTTGATTAATTTATTATGTTTATTTATGAATTGATAAATAATTTATTTGGGATTACCAATGCATATACTGAAAGGTTCTATCATGTTTAATGAATTTGATTGGTGTTTTTAATTTATTTTCAATATATTTCTAATATATATGGCTTGTTTTCACGTAGGAGTGACGTTTTGTATGATGGGTAGCTCTGTTTGTTAGTTCTTGTCTTGTTTTGTTTTTTTCGCTTCGGTTCCGGTTCCTCCCCCAAATTGCCTACTTGTTAAATATTGTTTGCTTTGTCTCTCCCTTGTTTGGATTTGATAAAGAAGCAGCCATTGCGAAATGCATTATCCCTTGGGGAGACCTCCGGTGTGGTCCTTTTCTCACCCTGTCCCAGCCTATGGCCGAGTGCCTACAACACATCTGAGCTACGTGGCTGCCCGTGACAATATTTCCGGTTCTCTTGGAGTCAAGCCACTGTCATTTTGTTGGTTTCCCAAGTACTTATGCTGTCCTGCGGCCCTTCTGTCTGCTTCGGGCATCCCCGTTTTGATTGGCCACAAGGTTGGGCATGTTCTTGCTGCTACATTACACCAAATACAGCAGATGTCTGGGGTCAGGACCATGCTGATTTTTGTGTTATTCCCTTATTTACATTAAAAATATTACTTTTTTTGCCCTATCTCATGCTATGGTGAATGGTCTGGCATCATCTCTTTCATGCAACTAGTGCTTTAACACAGTGCGTTACCAAGTTTGACACACACGGTTTCTTCACCAGAATACTCTATTGGTATGAGAGCAGCAAAAAGCTTTCCTTGGACTTTGATCCTGAAGGACTTAGGTGGTTTAGTGTCTTGGCTTTTTAATTATTTGAATGGGGACCGGGAGTCCTGGGTCCTGATCATTAGTATGGGACCCAAGGCTCTCAGGGAAAGTGCGCTGTACAGTTGGCTAAAAGAGGTTAATGGTAATTCTGCACAGGCTGTAAGATGTACTATGTGTCTGGAATTGCTTCAGAAAAATAGCAGAACACTTCCTTGTATAAGAGAGTGCCTAAATACTTTTGTGGTGTGAGATCTAAAAAACTGCTGTTGGTCTCTGAAGATCTGGATTTCGATTTTGTGATTTGGTTACTTTGCTGCTCTTAGTACGCCTTGCTGGAGGCTCTGACCTTAGGAAGCAAAGCCTTGCCTCTACCAAGATGGCCACCCCCTCACAGAGACACAGTGTAGAACAAGGCATTGTAAGTCAGTAATGGGGAAATAATTAGCTGCAGAGAGATAATGGGCAATACTGGTAACTAGTTCTTTGCTCTTGGCTTGCCTTTTTTTGGTCACAGTTTCCAGAGATCAGTCTTTAAGGAAATGCTTTCAAAGTGAGCAAACACTGATAAAAGAGAACATCTAGCTAATGTTCTTATGAGGAATGTTAAAATATAGAGGTTTAAATGATCAGAAGCAACTTTTAGAACTGCAACAGTAACCTTTAATCTGCACATCTGCGGATTTAGGAGAGGTAAGTGAATTTTTAACTATAGCCCTACTTCTCACCCTAAACAAATAACTTATGGTAATTTTTACTTGAAAACCCTTTTCTGATATTTTAAAAATAGCGAATCGAGCACAATGTAGAAAAGCACCCGTTACAAGCTGCCATTAGCAGAGTGCATGACAGCTGAATCTTCTAGCTGGTAGGGCTGCCAAAGAAACTTTAGCAGTTATGACTAAATATTACTGATGATTCCAGGCAAATGACGCCCCTGGGCCCAAATTAAATATTCCAGCTGTTCAGTGCTGTTAAATATGTTAAATATGTTGACACTGAATAAATATTACACTTTATGCAATGTAATTCTCCATCTGGGAGACAGTAGTTGTCAGTTAAAGTGAACCATTAGAGAATTTCCAGGTTTACTTTTGGAGACATTCACAATGACATGATTTGATGATGATGAATTTATTTAGAAAAATTAATGAAGCAGTAAAGATCCCATTAAAATGCTTCACAGTTATACATATGTTCCATGTCTCAGGATATGTGCAAAGAATAGACAAGAGAAGACAGAATAGTTTTAACACAGCCTAAGCTGAAGTTCAAAATGAAGTGGTATGATAACTGTTTAGTAAACTGAAATGCACGGAATATAACATAAAACTGTAATTTCCCACATCCTCAGTAAACATAATACCGAACAAATCACATTTTGTAGGAGCATGCATTTTATGTGCGATCACAGGAATATGTATAATTACATTTTAATTTCTGTCTGGCAATTACAGTCTTCTACAGTTTGTAAAATGATATCTATATTCGCAAAGTGCTGTGGAAAGAACACTGCTGCATAACAACAGCCAATATTTTCAGTATATCAATGTAAGGAATTCCATTTGAAAGTTCAGTGATTTAGCCATTTTGTCAAAAGCAAACTAGGTTGTAATTTCTGATAAAACAGAGAATGTCATCATAGACAAAATGGGATGCAAGGTAGAAAATAAAATTAAAATTACTGCTACTCTTCTGGAAAATTATGTCTTATGTGATAAAAGAAAATAGGTGTTTCAGGCATTAAAACAATTCCATTACAGAAAGAATGAAAAGTGAATATCAACTATGAAAAGAAAGCAATGTAGTCTACTCTTTAAAAGTAAAACAAAGTTAATCATCATCCCGGTAGCAAAAGAAACTGATTTAAGTACAGAAGAAATGTCAGTGTTGATAGTTTCTACAAGTAGCTCAAAAGTGGGAGTCTAGATAGGAAGTTGAGAGAATTGGTCTTATGCATGCAAGAAGATCCGTGTATCAATATGGTAATTATTATAAGCTTTTCACTTTGTACATTTTTAAATAAAACCATTGCAGTAAACAAGTATACTGCATATTTTCACTTATATTTTATAGTTATCTAGTTATTTATTATAGGGACCAAAAAAAAAAAATGTAATGTATTCTTTTCTTTTATCTTGTGGTTTGGCAAATACAAAATATTGAGTAATAGCATTCTAGCATTGTTTTTTTATATCCAGCAGGTGGAGCACTCAAAGTGGTTCTGAAGTCTAATACACACAATCCGAAAATTGGACGAAAAATACCGCTTTCGAAGTGAACGTACGATAATCGGATCGTTAATACAGAGCTTTCAAGAGCCGATCACGACAGTTCATTCGATATTATTTTATTGGACATGCACGAAAATTTTTCTTGTACGATACCAGATAGTACGATTTTTGTTTAATCAGTACAGTTGTCATCCAAAAAGACAATACAAATACAATACAACACATGGCATCACTTCTGATTTTTTATTCTGTCGTACGAGAATTTTCATAACTTTAGTAAACTCTTCAGGTTCGATATACGACGAGCATGCAAAAAAAATTGATGATCTGTCGTCCAATTTTTCGGATTGTGTGTATGGGCATTAGGCTCCATGCACACTGGACATTAAAATAACGTTATAAAAACACCAGTAGCTTTGCAGTGAGTCTTTCCATGTTTAACGTTTTTGCAATAGCATTTATTAGCGGTTTTCCGTATTTTTTTTTTTCAATGGATCAAAAACGTTAAACGCTGGTGAGCACCATTTTTGAGAGCTTATTGACGTCTATCAGCGTTTATGCATGTTTAACATTTTTAAGCATTTTTGTGGTCAGAAAAACAGCTCCTGAATGCGATTTTTAGGGCGTTCAGACAACAGCCCATAAACTCCACTGCTGATAAACGTCCAAAAACGTCCATGTATGCATGGACACATAGGATAACATAGAGGGGAGTTTACGGGCTGTTTAAAAAAACGCCCAAACTCCAAAAAACGTCCGTTTATGAGCTTCAGTGTGCATGGCGCCTAAATGTTTTTTACCTTAAGGGCTTGTTCACATCTAAATTTCTAACGCTCAACAAATGCTCCTATAGCATTTATATGGGCATCAGACAGGCGTCAATGACCTTTAGTATGGGTATTAGGCTGGCATTATACAAGCATTAATGAATTAATAAATATATATATATAAATATAAATATAAAATATATATATATATATATACCGTATTTATCGGCGTATAACACGCACTTTTTCCCCCTAAAAATCGGGGGAAAGTCGTGGGTGCGTGTTATACGCCGATACCCCAAAAAAAAAAATTCAAAAATGGCAAAAATGGCGAGCGCCGCCAAAAAATAGCGAGCGCCGCCGAAAAAAACCGAAGCGCGGCCGAAAAAACCCGAAGCCGCGCCGCAATAGACCGAGCAGACTGTTCGGCTCTACTCGGAGTCCCGCCTCCCTGCGCTCGTTCCGGAAACAGCAGGGAGGCGGGACCGCGATCGGAGCTGAACAGTCGGCTCGGCCTTTTCCGGGGCCGCTTCGGTCTTTTTCGGCCGCGCCTCGGACTTTTTCGGCGGCGCACGCGACAGAGTCTCGGCGGCGGGAAATTTAAACCCGGACCGGACTTCTAATGTCGCTGGGATGGCTGCAATGACCCTGTGCAAGGTACAACGTCCCTGGGCAAGGCTGCAACGATGCTGGGCAAGGCTGCAATGACCCTGGGCATGGCTGCAATGACGCTGGGCATGGCTGCAATGACGCTGGGCATGGCTGCAATGACGCTGGGCAAGGCTGCACTGACGCTGGGCATGGCTGCAATGACGCTGGGCATGGCTGCAATGACGCTGGGCATGGCTGCAATGACGCTGGGCAAGGCTGCACTGACGCTGGGCAAGGCTGCACTGACGCTGGGCAAGGCTGCACTGACGCTGGGCAAGCTGCAAATGACGCTTAAATGTAAGTTTTTTTTTTCCCTAAACTTCCCTCCTAAAACTTTTTTTCCTTAAAATGCCCTCCTAAACTTGGGGTGCGTGTTATACGCCGGTGCGTGTTATACGCCGATAAATACGGTATATATATACAAGCATTAATGAATTAATAAATGCTCCCCAAACACCCTATGGGCATTTTTAAAGCAATTGACGAGCGTTAAAACTGCTCCACAAATGCCTATTCCATTACAATAAATTAACGTATCTTAAAGCCACGCAACCGCTCTGCAACTGCCGGCCAAAGCATTTGCAAGGAGTTACCATAGACTTCAATGGGAGGCATTGAAAGGCTTCAAATGCCTCTTGACTCGACATGAGGCTTCAATTTTGAAGCAACGCGACGCTAACGCTTAGTGTGAACAGCACTATGTGTGCATAGGTGTTTGAGGGGCTTATTTAGCTCCTCTCAAATGCCTGCTCTTAATGGCAGTGTGAACTCAGCCCACAGGGGTTGTAAAGGTTGTTTTTTTTATTTTTGTTTTTTTAATAAAAATAACATGTTATACTAACCTGTAAAAAATTTCCTTCGTGCTACTACGTGTTATAATGGATAAATATCAAACAAATAATTATAACAAAGATAAAAGGTGCAGATACCCATAAAGTGCAATTTTAGTGCAAACCCAGTTGCAATGAAAATGAAACCAGCAGCAAAAACTAATAGTGTTCGCACAACACAAAATAATGAATATAAAAGGAAGTGATCTTGCGCACAGGTATAAAGTAGACATGTGCAATTCGTTTCGTTTTTTTTAGTTTTTCGTTTTTTTTCCCTTATTTTCATTCGTTCGTTTTCGTACGAATGAACGAATCGTTCGAATCGTACGAATCCGAATAACGAATCGTTCGAATCGTGCGAATCCGAAAAACAATAAAAATCCGAAAAAAACTAATTAGAAACAACGAATGTACTAATGAAGAAAATCCGAAAAACGAAAACGAACGAAAAAAATTCGTACATTCGTAACTTTTTTTTTTTAATTGGTAATTTTCCGTGTCCCTTACAATGGTGCTGCTAAACGTGCTTCGAATGGATTGAACAATTCGTACATTCGTAACTTTTTTTTTTCGATTCGTAACTTTTTTTTCGATTCGTAACTTTTTTTTTTTCGATTCGTAACTTTTTTTTTTTTTTTTTTCGATTCCGTGTCTCTATTGAACAAAAAAGTTTGTACATTCGTAACTTTTTTTTTCGATTGGTAACATTTTTTTCGATTCGTAAATTATAAAAATGTAATAATAGCATACACATTACATAAAATTATGAATTATGCTCCGATTACAAATCTACGAATGTTACGAATGTACGAATAAATACGAATGCGTCCGAAAATTAAACTAATGAAAAAACGAATCAACGAAAAAAAAAAAAAAAAACTCTTACGAATGTACGAATCTTTACGAATACGAACACCGATGACTTACGAATGTACGAATCGTTACGAATCCGAACACCGATGACTTACGAATGTACGAATCGTTACGAATCAAACGGAAACGAAAAAAATGAAACGAAAAAAAAACTAATTTTTTTGTTGTGCACATGTCTAGTATAAAGCACACACCTAAAAAATGGATAAAAATAAGTATGGTATGTTGTATAATAACAAACATAAATATGTGATAAAAAGTGATAAATAAATCAATCAAGCGAATAACTGGGCAGTGAACAACCAGTACTAACCTGCCCTGTACAAGAGTTTTGCACAGAGCAGCCCTGATCCTCCTCTTCTGGGGTGCCCCGTCGGCACACCTGGCTCCTCCCCTTCATCAGGTGCCCCACAGAAAGCCGCTTTCCATGGGAACACCCGTGCAGGCTCGCTCCAGAGTCCCGCTACTGCGTCTATTGACACAGACAGCGGGACTTGGTCCCACCACCCGGTCCCATGTCACTGGATTTGATTGACAGCAGCAGGAGCCAATAGCTCCTGCTGCTATCAATCTGTCCAACGAGGAGAGAGACAGTGGCTGGAGCCACTGGGCTCATGCACATCGCTATCGCTGGATCGGATTGGGCCTAGGTAAGAAAAGGGGGTCAGGGGGCAGCTGCAGCAAAGAAGGTTTTTTTACCTTAAAGTGGTGTTGCCATTTAAAAAAAAAAAAATAATTAAAACTCAGCAGCTACAAATACTGAAGCTGCTGACTTTTAATAATCGGACACTTAACTGTCTCAGGGTCCAGCGATTGCGGGGGATCGAAGCCCTGCTCGTCTCCCCCTCAGTTCGGCGGCGCCGGCATTGTAGCTGTGGGCGCCTGGCTGTGATTGGCCGCGCAATCATCTGGTACCTGTCACGTGTCCTAGATGATTGACAAGAGGGAGGGGGCAGAGTTGAGCCCTTCCTGCGCCGAGGGGAAGTGATGTCACGAGCCCAGGCACTGACTACGAGGGACCCCTAGCAACAGCCATTTAGAGGTGAGTAAAAAAAAAAAAAATTCCAAATGTTTTTATTTATTTTTTAGGAACATTCATGCATTTTTTAAATTATTTTTTTTGGGTGCAACTCAACTTTAATGCATAGAATGCATTTAGGTGAAAAACCTTGAGACTTTACAATCACTTTAAAGTATTCTCTGCAAGGTAAAATTTCCCCACAACTTGTCCTACCTCCAGCTTCACTGGCCCTAAACACTTAGCTGGCTCCATGTCACAACTTTGGCTTTAGCACTGCTCTCTTCACTTCCTGCTTTCACAGGAGAAACCATATGTTCCTGCTCCTGTCAAACTCTTGTAATAAGGGAGCAGTGGCATAGTTTAATAGTGCGGTTTGTGTCTATGGATGCACGCAGCATTGTTCGGAAGTGTGCATGCATGGGTGTTTCCTTAGAACTTGCTGCTGGAGGCATCGGGAGGAGGAAGAAGCTGAAAGTGCCAGTGGAAGTCTGTCAGAAGAGGAGGAATGCAACCTTTCCGTGCAATATCCTTGCACATAGCAGGTAAGTATAACCGTTTTTATATTTAAAAAAAAAAAAAAAAGCCTTTAGAATCACTTTTATGCCGCGTACACACGATCGGAAATTCCGCCAGCAAAAGTCCGATGAGAGCTTTCGGTCTGAAAATGCGACCGTGTGTATGCTCCTTCGGACTTTTGCTGGCGGGATTCCAGACAGAAAAAGATTGAGAGCAGGTTCTCAATTCTTCGGTCGGAAAAAGTTTTGATTGGAAATTCTGATCGTCTGTACCAATTCTGACATGCAAAATTCCTACGCATGCTTGGAAACAATTCGACGTATGCTCGGAAGCACTGAACTTAATTTTCTCGGCCCGTCGTAGTGTTGTACGTCACCACGTTCTTGACGGTAGAAAGTTCAGCAAACTTTTGTGTGATCGTGTTTATGCAAGCCAAGCTTGAGCGGAATTCCGTCGGAAAACCATCCAAGATTTTTCCGACTGAAAATCTGCTCGTGTGTACGCTGCATAACTCCTTTTCATGAGCTGCAATTTTTACCCACAAGCACCGGACTCATCCACTCCTAGATGGCTTTGTTTAATCAAACAGAGGATTTGCCTAGTTGAGCATTGCTTGTTATATCCCATGGTAGACATGAAGCTGTCCAAAAATTAGAAAAAGTTTTGACACATATTTACTGTAACTTTCCTTTCATGGTTTCTTCACATCTCAGCCTACCATGCATCAGCTCTGCTCTCCCCATTAAAAATAAAATACAAGCACTTAAATGTTAACTTGGCCCCCAGATGTTTCCATAAGTAGCCTCGCAAGGAAACCAGGGCAGGAATCCTAGATTGATATGAGGATCCAGGAACAGACAATTGCATAAGTATGTGTCAACAATCTTTCTAATTTCTGGACATCCTTATTTCAGCCTATAATAGGATGTAACAAGCAAAACTCAACTAGAGAGTAATCATCCACAAAATACTCAAACTAAAATACTGCATAGGAAAGTTTTCATGGGCAGCAGCTGAAGAAACCACTGTAACCTCAAATGTATTTGAGGATCCAATCAAGACATTCAATCTGTAATGACGCCCAAGATGATGGCTAATCTCCAACTTGCAGCCTAGCAGACTATCTCTGCCAAAAACGTTAGTATAAAAAGCCTAAGTGGTCACCACTCCTCTGGTCAGGTAAGCCTAGATTTCTACTGGAAGAGGAAGACCCAAAGGCTGTTTGTATGGTCCTTACAATCCTCAAGGCTATAATTCCAGGAGGTATTTCAAGACCCTTCCAAAAGTATTTTGTCCTATCTAAATATATTGTCAAACATTGAACCAGGTCTAATTTCTTCAACTTGCGCTTCAACTCCTCTGGAGCCAAAGCTGTTAGTACAAAAGTAGTTACTTTAGCTACAAAAGACAGAATTGATCTGAGGACTACCCTATCAGAGTGTACAACACAAAACGGCTCCTTGGGCAAGATAGCACATTCTGAGACCCGTCCGGTGGAAATAGCAGCAATCAAACATATGGCTCTCAGAGTGAGATTACATAATAAGCAGGAAGCAACCAGAGCAAAAGGCAGTAAAGTTTAGAGGACTAAAGTAAAAAAAATGTTTCTTGCCAGTCCAGGCACCTGCTTTCACTATAGCTGATATCCAAGTGATGCACTTCATATGGCCTCATTGCAAACCTCCAATCTTAAAACATATTTTATTTCAGACCCGACCTTGTGGAGGCTTAAGAGTCCCAAATTTCCAGAGGTACTTGAAGGCCCTGCAGATTCTCAGCTAACAAGATATCACGCTAGTCACAAAACCCCTTCGTGGGTTTATTTGGAGACAGAGGACTACCCCTCTATCAACAATTCATTATGGCTTCACCTGCGAGATAGAGCTTTGATTTCTAACCCTATTTCTCACCAATCTCTGCAACTTCGGGGCAACCTCAAGTACTCTGGGGGTTTGTTATCCCCACACTTTCCATTACCGTATATACTCGAGTATAAGCTGACCCAAATATAAGCCGAGGCACCTAATTTTACCACAAAAAACAGGGGAAACGTATTTACTCGAGTATAAGCCTAGGGTAAGAAATGTGCAGCTACTGTAAGTGGAAAAGAGGGTCAACAATGCCCATTTGCACGCCTCACTGTGCCCATTTGCAGCCATAGGTCCCCCAAACTTCAAACTTGGTAGTTAAGGGTTCCTAAATGCCCCCTAGCTGCAGCCAAAATCCTCTGGATCCAAAGGGTCCTAAAATGACATTGCTGCAGATTGACACAGTTGACCGACTTTGGGGCCCCATATCTCGGGGTCACTTGGTGCTAGGATATCTTTGGATATGTTGTAGTGTTAGTTCTACTGGGTTTGCATACCAAATTTGGTGCTCCTAGCACCAAGTGGCCCCGAGATATGGGGCCCCAAAGTCGGGTCGGAAAATGTCACTAGGCTGCAGAAAAGTTCTTGACTCGAGTATAAGCCGAGGGGGGCATTTTCAGCACACATAAAATGTGCTGAAAAACTCGGCTTATATACAAGTATATACGGTACTTTCTACATAATCCTGCTTTTTCACCTGGCTTTGAGTCACCACAGGCTTTCAAGCATTTGATTACTACAAAATCCTTTGCAGACCTCCAAGCTTCACATCATCTCCCTTCATTCAAGCGGTTTCAATATTTAAGTTAAAGCGGTAGTAAACTCTGGATGTTGATTTTTACCTACAGGTAAGCTTATAATAAAGCTTACCTGTAGGTTAAATTAATATCTCCTAAATTTGCACTGT
>CM053028.1:212089623-212250267 GCA_028564925.1 Lithobates sylvaticus
CGACTGCCCTAAAGACTCCACACCTCCTGATACCATCCTCCCTGCAAGCAACTTCCTTCTACTACAGCCGGATTTACTGTCCCAGATCAGGGAGGCCTCCCTGAACCCGCTCCTTCCCCCAGGACTTTCACTAAATCGTAGAGAGGGGCTTCTCTGGAAGGACAGCCAGGTGTTTGTTCCCGAACCCATCCGGGTTAAAGTATTGGCCCTCCTCCACGATCACCCACTAGCAGGACACTTTGGGGCCCGAAAGACTCTTGACTTGGTGCAGCGCACCTTCTGGTGGCCTGGTCTGAAGGAATTCTGCTCCAAGTATGTCAGTTCATGCCCAGTGTGCTCCCGAAGCAAGACTACTAGGGGCCGGGCCTGGGGCCTACTCAAGCCTCTACCTGCACCTGATCGACCCTGGCGTATGATAACGATGGACTTTATAGTCGAGCTGCCCCCCTCTGAAGATCACACGGCCATCTTTGTAGTCGTTGACCGACTCTCAAAGATGGCCCACTTCCTACCCCTAAGGGGAACCCCATCTGCAGCAGAGACGGCCCGTGTTTTTATCCGAGAGATCGTTAGGTTACACGGGGTACCCAAGAATATAGTCTCGGACAGGGGAGTCCAGTTCACCTCGCGGTTTTGGAGGGCACTGTGTGATAGCCTAAAGATTGAGCTGGCCCTATCCTCAGCTTACCACCCTCAAACTAATGGGCAGACTGAGCGCACAAACCAGACCCTCGAACAATATATTAGGTGTTTCACTTCATTTGTGCAAGATGATTGGGTTTCTCTGCTGCCCTTAGCAGAATTCGCGTACAACAACGCCAGCCACTCGACCACGGGACAGTCCCCGTTTTTCGCCAATTATGGGTTCCATTTAACATTTCTACCAGATTTTCTTACAGAGTCCTCAGTTCCAGCGGTCCAGGACGCAGTGACCTTCCTAAGCCGCAACAACCAAATCCTCCAGGAAGCCATAACCAAGGCCCAGGCGGACAGTAAGAAAGCCTTTGACCAAAAGAGGAGGGGAGAGTTGAATCTGCAAATCGGGGATCAGGTATGGCTTTCCTCTTCTAATTTAAAGTTAACCTGTCCCTCTAAGAAGTTGGCACCCAAGTTCCTGGGCCCTTTTCCTGTAAAGAGGAGGATTAATGAGGTGTCCTATGAACTGTCCCTGCCAGACACCATGAAGATACATCCTGTGTTTCATGTCTCTCTATTGAAACCCTCGGTACCCGATCCCTTCCCCAATAGGGAGTCCGGGCCTCCTGAACCTGTCCTAGTGGATGGAAACGAGGAGTACGAGGTAGAAGTTGTTCTAGACTGTAGAAGGCGACAAGGGCAAAGACAGTTTCTAATCAAATGGAAGGGCTTCGGCCCAGAAAGCAATTCTTGGGAACCTGAGGACAATATACATGCTGGAAGACTAATTCGTGCTTTTTTTCATTTCACACCCTGAGAAGGATGACCAACTGGGCACCCGGAGGTTGCCCCTTGTGGGGGGGCAATGTCAGGGCTCCACTTGCGACGTACGGTCGAATCGGCGCGCGCGCATGCGCACACGCACCGCTGATTCGTCCGGGCGTCGAAACGAGGGTACGCGCCGTCGTACTCCTCAGGCGCGCGCGCGTGCGCAGCGAGCGCGGGCACGTGCGTCGCGGGCGCACACGTGACGCGTTAGCGCTGTTTGGCGCCAGTTGGCCTTTAAAAGAATGACAGCTGCACATGTCAAGTGCTGTTCGTCTGCAGTTTGCCCCTTGTTTAACCTGCCTCTGTTGTGTACTCCTGTTTACCTGATCCGGCTTCCACTTGACTCTGCTGCCTTCTCCACTCCTGATTCCGGCCTGTTGACTCTGCTTTGGACTGATACCTGAACGCTGATCTCCTGCCTGTCTGACCTCTCCATTGCCTGTGCCCACTTACCTGCCTGCCAAAGTGTATCCAGACCCGGCCTGCCTGACGACCCCTCTGCCTGCTCCCTGCATGCTGCATACTTCCAGAGTTGCTGACGCCATCTCGGGGTCACCCTTCATCCGGACCCTGCTCCGCTACCTGCCAGTCTCTGCTGCTTCAACATCCAGGAGATCGCTACTGATCAGCTACGTCTCCCACAGCATCCATTCCAGGCACTCCTACCCCGCTGTGCTCACGGGACCACTGTCTCCACTCCAGTGGGCCCTGAACCAGAGCCGTAAGAGAGGCCCTCTCCCAGCGAAGTCAGGCTCACCACTCAGGTACCTAACAGCTTGTGTCGATGTCTCAGTGGTGGTCAAAACCAGGGACCACAGGCTCACGTAAACTTTCCATCCCTGATTTCGTTCTGGCATTCAGCATCTTCAGGGATGTTTGCTCAGTTAGTCCTCAAAGGAGGGAGGAGCTTGACCTTTATTTATACGCGGTAGTTGAGTTGGGTCAAAATTATGGCGGTTCAGCCTTTTATGACTACCATCGGTCCTTTTCTGCTAAAGCTGCGGCAGTGTTTGCTCAGCACCAGGTAATGACCGACTGGAGTAACGTGGACACCAAACTTTTTTGTCGTCATTTTGCCGGGTTGAGGTCTCCTGTTTGCACCACATGCCAGTCTTCTGCACATACATCTAAAGCCCCATACACACGGTCGGATTTTCCGATGGATTCTGTCCTATCAGACAATGTTGTCGGAAATTCCGACCGTGTGTAGGCACCATCGGACAGTTTCCATCGGATTGTCTGACGGACAAAGTCCTATCTCCTGCTGGATAGATTTTTTGACAACAAAGTCCGATCACACCAAATCCGATCGTGTGTAGCGAATTCCGACGGACAAAGTGCTACGCATGCTCAGATCACATTACAAGACCAAAGCTATTGGCTACTAGCCTCTACGTAGTCCCGTCGTAGGCAACAAACGTCACCACGTTCAGAATGATCGGAATTTCCGACAACTTTGTCCGACCGTGTGTACGCAAAACCAACATCGGACAAAGTACGATGGACATGATCCGACGGACCTGGTCCTCGGATAATCCGCGCGTGTGTATGGGGCTTAAGGCTCCTTTCACACGTGCGGACCGTATGTCCGTTTTTCATCCATCCGTTTTCGGATGAAAAACGGACATACATGTACCCCTATGGGATAGTGGGTGTCCGCCTCCGCTATGGTCCGATTCTGCAGACAGAGGAAAACTCTATTTTTCCATCCGTCTGCAGAGCAGATCGGATGAACACGGACAGGCAGTCCGTGTTCATCCGATCCCCCATAGGGGAGAGCGGAGATCTGACAGGGCTTAAATATGTGTCTGTGGATCTAGCTATTCAGCACATCATCTGCATAGGAAGGAATGCTTGGTTGTCCAAAGCTTACATTTCCGATGCTTTCAAGCCTTTTCCTATTCAGCCTGCTCTCTGGCAGTGGCATGGGATTAAGTGGAGGGGAATGTACTATTTTGCCACTAAACTCACTTTCGGGTCCAAAAGTAGTCCGTGACTTTTCAATGTGTTTGCTGATGCTCTCAATTGGATTCTCTGGCTGTGTTTTCTGCTCTTGACTAGGGTTGAGCAAACCCGAACTGTAAAGTTCGGGTCCGTACCGGACTTTTGGGTGTTCGGGACCCGGATTAGTGTGATAAAGTCAGTCAGTCAGTCAGTCCACATTCCTTTAATTTTCTTCTAATTAGTTAGATCAGTGAGCGATCTAGATAGCTAGAGTAGAGTAGGGAGTTTCTTTATTAAGCAAAAGAAAGAGGCAGAGAGAATTATTGAAGAGATTCCTAAATCAATAGTACCCTGGCTGGGGTGCAGTGCACAGTCTTTTAACAGTGCCATGAGGCCAGTGCCAGACAAAATATAAAAGTTTTACCTGCAAGCTCAGTGCACCATTAGGACCAACACTGCATATTGTAAGAGATACACCATAGTCTGTGTGTATTCTGCTATTGGAAAAACATTGCAAAAAAATTTAATTTTGCTGTGTTTTTTTTTCCCCCAATAGCATTTTCTGCGTGTTCATACATACACGCTGTAGACACTATCCGTGTATTCTGATATTGGAAAAACATTGCAAAAAAATTTAATTTTGCTGTGTTTTTTTTTTCCCAATAGCATTTTCTACGTGTTCATACACACACGCTGTAGACACTATCCGTGTATTCTGATATTGGAAAAACATTGCAAAAAAAATTTAATTTTGCTGTGTTTTTTTTTTCCCAATAGCATTTTTTTCTGCGTGTTCATACATACACGCTGTAGACACTATCCGTGTATTCTGATATTGGGAAAAACATTGCAAAAAAATTTAATTTTGCTGTTTTTTTTTCCCCCAATAGCATTTTCTGCGTTTTCTGCGTTTTCATAAACGCTTTAGCTACTGTCCGTGTATTCTGATATTGGAAAAACATTGCAAAAAAATTGAATTTTGCTGTGTTTTTTTTTCCCAATAGCATTTTCTGCGTGTTCATACATACACGCTGTAGACACTATCCGTGTATTCTGATATTGGAAAAACATTGCAAAAAAATTTAATTTTGCTGTGTTTTTTTTCCCAATAGAATTTTCTGCGTGTTCATACATACACGCTGTAGACACTATCCGTGTATTCTGATATTGGAAAAACATTGCAAATAAATTTAATTTTGCTGTGTTTTTTTTCTTCTTAATAGCATTTTCTGCATTTTCATAAACGCTTTAGACACTATCCGTTTATTCTAATATTGGAAAAACATTGCAAAAAAATTTAATTTTGCTGTGTTTTTTTTCTTCCCAATAGCATTTTCTGCGTTTTCATAAACGCTTTAGACACTATCCGTTTATTCTGATATTGGAAAAACATTGCAAAAAAATTTAATTTTGCAGTGTTTTTTTTCTTCCCAATAGCATTTTCTGTGTTTTCATAAATGCTTTAGACACTATCCGTTTATTCTGATATTGGAAAAACATTGCAAAAAAATTTAATTTTGCAGTGTTTTTTTTCTTCCCAATAGCATTTTCTGTGTTTTCATAAACGCTTTAGACACTATCCGTTTATTCTGATATTGGAAAAACATTGCAAAAAAATTAAATTTTGCTGTGTTTTTTTTCTTCCCAATAGCATTTTCTGCTTTTTCATAAACGCTTTAGACACTATCCGTTTATTCTGATATTGGAAAAACATTGCAAAAAAATTTAATTTTGCAGTGTTTTCTTTTTCCCAAAAGCATTTTCTGCGTGTTCATAAACGCTTTAGACACTATCCGTGTATTCTGATATTGGAAAAACATTGCAAAAAATTTTAATTTTGCAGTGTTTTTTTTTTCCACATTCCCACATTTTAACTGGTGCTGATTATTGGGTGGCCACCCTGCTGTATCCCCGTTACAAGGACAACGTGCCGTCCTTAATTACCTCACTGGAGCGTGATCGTAAGATGCGCAAGTACAAGCGCACGCTGGTAGACACGCTGCTGGTGGCATTCCCACTTGGAAGCGGGGGTACGGTGGAAGCACAAGGTGAAGGCAGAGGAGGAGGAAGAGGTCGCCAACGCAGCCGGGGCACCGCCAGCACCTCGGAAGGCAGGGTTAGCATGGCCGGAATGTGGAAAAGCTTTGTCAGCACGCCACAACAACCAGCACCATCAGCTGAGATGGAACGTCTTAGCAGGAGGCAGCATTTCACCAACCTGGTGGAGCAGTATGTGTGCACACGCCTACACGTACTGCATGACGGGTCTGCCCCCTTCAACTTCTGGGTCTCCAAATTGGGCACATGGCCTGAGCTTGCCCTTTACGCCTTGGAGGTGCTGGCCTGCCCTGCCGCCAGTGTATTATCTGAACGTGTATTTAGCACGGCAGGGGGCGTTATCACAGACAAGCGCAGCCGCCTGTCCAGAGCCAATGTGGACAAGCTCACGTTCATTAAAATGAACCAGGCATGGATCCCACAGGACTTGGCCATACCTTGTGCAGAATAGACACATATACCGATGTTCTGACGAAAACTGTGCGCAGGTGCAGTGCTTGCGCAGTACGGAGGACAAGGAGATTCACAAAATCTCCAAAGATGAACGTCGCCTGCGCAGTGAGTGCAGGTTCAAGCCCGACCATCCAAGTGGACATACGGTAGCACATAGTAACAGGGCCCCTCATGGGCTCGCTTGGCTAGGCTTCAACCTCGGATGATGTGGCTTGAACCTGGAGTAACCGCGCATCGTCTTCGGAGAGTTTCGAAATCCCCTTGTCCTACGTACTGAGCAAGCGCAGTACAGGGCGGACACTATGCGACGGGGGACAGAATTCGACACATCATTCACCACTAGCCTTACCCAGCCATTGTTGTATTTTTGAACCAGTGTTGGCTACCTCGTCCTCCTCCACCGCCACTTCCACCTACACCGCCACATCCACCGCCACCTCAACCTTTTACTCCATTTGAATTTCGTCCTCCTAGGTCAAGATTATAATTTTTTCATTTTTTTTAATTTCCAAGTATTTTATTTTCCCACTATCTTATCCATTAAATTGAATAATTTTTTCCAGAAAGTGCGTATTCTGGGGTATTCCCACTATATGTGTGGCATCGTGCCGTTGAGTTTCTGAGGTTCTTAATGACTTCCTGTACCTCTTCTGCTGAGAAGGGGGCCTCCAGCATTTTATTTTTATTTTTTATTTTTTTATGTTATTTTAAGTTATTTCCCTATCCACATTTGTTTGCAGATCACTTGCCATGCTCTTAACAACATTTTGTTGCCATTTGCAGCCCTCTAGCCCTTTCCATGACCTTTTTACAGCCATTTTAGTGTTCAAAATTCCGGGTCCCATTGACTTCAATGGGGTTCGGAGTTCGGGGTCAAGTTCGGGTCAAGTTCGGTCCCGAACCCGGACTTTTTTCTGAAGTTCGGCCGAACCTGCCGAACCCGAACATCCAGGTGTCCGCTCAACTCTACTCTTGACGTTCCTTTGGCAAGCGAGAAGATGGAAGGCCCCGCTACCACTTTGACCTTTTTAGGAATTGTGCTAGATTCTCAGACTATGCAGGCTAGCCTGCTAGCAGATACATTGGTCAGAATCAGGGAACGGATCCATGGGTTTTTAGTTTCTTAGGCCACTTCCAGGAAAGATTTACAGTCACTACTGGGCATGTTGAACTTTGCCATGAGGATCATTCCTCAGGGCAGGTCTTTCATTTCCCGGTTTGCTGGCTTTGCTACCCACAGCCCCTGACTCTGATTCCAGGGTCAAATTAGATTCAGCGGCTTTGTCTCATTTACACATGTGGGATGAGTTCCCTCACCACTGGAATGGCGTTTCCATGTTTATTCCAGCTATTTCTATGTCTTCTCTATAGGTTGTCACTGATGCCGCGGCCTCTAGAGGCTTTGCGGCCATCTATAACACACATTGGCTGGCAGGTCCATGGCCGGACGAATGTCGTACGATTCCCAGATTTTTTCAGACGTCTGTGTTATTTGAGGTTTATCCCATAGTGGCTGTAGCCCAGGTGTGGGGGCATTTATGGACAGGTAACACCGGTATATGTTTCACAGATAATCAGACAATTTCGGAAATCATCAATAAGGGTAGATTTGGTTCATTGCTCATAATGTCTTTCATACGCAGGCTCACCTGGTTATCGCTACAATTTAGGTTCCACATACACTGCAGTTTTATTAGTGGTGTGCAAAATTCAGCAACAGACGCTCTATCCTGTTTTGATTTTTCATCCTTTTTCCATCAGGTTTCGGACGCAGACATCTCTGCCACCCCGTCCCTGCATTTCTCGCTCCTGAGGATGGATTAAATACACATTGGGCAGGCGCATTAGGGTTGATCAACGGGTCACTGTCCATCAACACTAGGAGGGCTTACAGCACACCCTAGGTCGAATTGTTTTGATAATCAATACATTTTGGCTTTTGTGGCATACTGTCATTCTCAACTTAAACTATCTCACAGTACAATCAAGGGTTATTTGGCAGGTGTCCAACATTTCATTTCTCTACAATATCCCGGTAGACCTTCGGTGTTTACAGCTCTTACTGTCAAAGCTATCCTTAGGGGTATTCAGAAGAGCAACCCTCCGGGCCCCAATAATAGGCTTCCAATCTCCGGGGTGATTTTCGGAGCCATGTCTGTAATGTTGTCTAGGTCTCCTTTTGGGCAGCTACCTAGCCTGGTACTGAAAGCAGAAATTGGCTTAGCTTTTTATGGTTTTCTTAGACCAGGGGAGTTTGCTCGTACTGGGGCAAGGTCTCGTACTTTTTCCATCAGTCAGTTAGTCAGGTATCCTGACCATTTCCTACAACTGGATGCATATAAGACGCAGCAAACGGGGGCCGTTATTGATATCAGGTATTTCAGGGTCGAGACTGGTTGGTGCCCGGTTTTGGTATTGGATCTACTCGCCCAGTTGTCAGATAGACCCAGGGATAGTCCTCTTTTGCCATTTAACGGGGCCCCTCTCACCTCGGCACTTTTCATTAAGCACTGCCGCACCCTCTTGGGGAATCTGGGGCTGAACCCCAAATCCTACTCAGGTCATTCTTTTAGGATAGGGGCAGCTTCCGCAGCCTCACGCCAGGGGGTCCCTGTTCACGTCATTAAAAGGTTAGGCAGGTGGAGATCATAATGCTACTCCAGGTACATCCCGGAGCCGCTCTTGGAGATGTCTCCAGCTTTTCTTCATTTGACTGATTAATTGTTATTTTTTGTCTCAATAAACTTCCTTTGCATTTTCATTCTACTGTCTTTTGTTTTTGCCCCCTTTTAGGCATACTGACCTCTTGACCACAGCACACCCCGGGGTCACCTTTTCAGCTTTCTTCTATTTCCCTTTCCTTAGTTATTACAAGAGTCTCTGAGTGCAAATGAGCAAGATCTTGGCTGGAGGGACTATAATAATCTGGCAAATAGAAACTGCAGAGACATGGCTTAAATCAGGAAGTCCATGAATGGAGCAAAGAGTTCAAGGTTCACCAGAAACAAGAGAAAAGGCAAGATTGTCCAAAGGAACAGACAGGTAGCTGTCTAGCATGTCAAGTCACACATCAAGAAGAGCTACAGCCAGAGGTCACAGGTTCAGAACCAGACTCTAGCAATGTGTGAAAAGTGGCCTAGAGCCTGCAAGTTTCTCAATTTTTTTTCTTAGGTCAACCTCTAGTCCCTAAACTGTAGTTCTGAAATTCTCTTCTCACATCTATCAATGAGTGTTATGCTCCATGGCTTTTAGAATATACAATGTGTTATTCTGGGACATTCTCCTCCTGGATACATTGTTTTCTCCCCTTCTTATCTTCTTATAGGTGGTACCTATATTATTCTGTTTCCACCTACTAGCATACCAATCTCAAGAGGAAAGAAAAATTAAATTCCATTTACTGCTCAAAATTCCTGGCCCTGGACCATTACTGTTTATGACTGTATGGAATTTATATTGCTTTTCCCCTGAATTGCTATCTATCCATCCCACATTGCATTGTATTGTCATCTTTATTTAAATAAAAAAACTCTGGTAAAAGGTAAGGGGCCTATAAATTCACCTGCTGTCTCAAAAAGAAAATGTTGAATATTAATATGCAAGATTTCATATTTATAATAAATATAGATATTTAAAATGTGTTTTAATGCATTTAAAGTCCTGACCATAATATATAAAGGCATTATTTTCAAAACCACTGCACACATTGACAAACAAATGAGAAATGATCAAACAATGGTAGATTTCTCTCCCTCAGCATTCACGATAAAGATACAATATCTACAAAGCTGCTACTATAGGAAAACAATATATCAAAAAATGTGTCCAAATATAAATATTTAAAACACTAATAGTGCTTATAAAATCCAAGAGTCTTTACTCTTGATGCACAGTCCACTTTTGATAAAATAGGAAGCAAAAATGTAAAAAAGAGATTAAAGGTGATCCACTCCAGAAGAAAAGAATTAAAAGTAAGTTATAATTCATTGATCCAAACGATTAACCATCTCCACGACACTTGTATGACCATAGGTGTGCGCAGCCTATTGCATTAGGGTGTGCACTCCAAAGCTCCAACACATATGCGTTTGACATATTTACCAGCCTCTTCCCCACTCTCAATCCTGAAACAATGGGAGGAAGGGGGAGCAAGGGAGCAAATGGGGGACTCGGGCAACAGAAGGAAGAGGAACAGGGAAAGGAGGGTTGGCATATATTAGTACCGATCTCCTATATTTTCCACCTGTGGCAGCTGAATGTTGACAAAAGAGAGAGGAGGAGAAGCCTACTTTCAGCTGCTGCAGGAGAAAAATACAGATTGGTTCCACAAAATTCCACCCGCCACCTCTCATGTCCAGGTTGTGAGGATCGGCAAGAAAGGATTGCAGTTTTCCTGTCACCTGCCCAGCATTGACAGGTTGCCAACCCCAGGATTAGGGTGTGCCCAGGCACACCTGGCACACCCATTGCGCACGCCTATGTGTATGACAATCCCCCAAAGGAAGTTCACTTACCAGATATTACTGGATATACTGCATATCTTTGTTGTTGTCAGCAAGGCTCTGTGAATATTCATCCAATATTGGTGGGTAGATGTCAGGTGGCTATAATCAGCAATCACTGCATCTTTCCATCTATATATTGCGAGTGAACATAGCGTAATCCAATTTTTCAAAAAGGTATGTTTATTCAATAACTCCTCATAGATGTACACTTACAATAAAAACATATGTTAAAAGCATAAATAGAATTATACTGGTGAAGTCGCTCCCTCCTGATATACCTCTACACTGCTGCAGCGGTGTTCCCCGGTAAGGCAAACTGGAGAGCCGACAGTGTGATTCATTGGTGTGGGTTGCTGTGTGATCAGGCCTTGACTAGTTTCCTCATTGCTTTCGTCAGAGGGAGTGCCCACACAGCGCAGCTCCCAACCTTTTATACACATACGAAAAGACAGAAATTAAGGGCTATAGTGCATTCTATAATTAATATGAGCATTTAAAAATTAAAACAATCCAAGCATACCTCACATTACACACATTACTTTAAAGAAACTCTGTTGCCAGTCCATTCATTAATTTCAACAAAATCATTCCCAAAGGATTATATGCGCATGTAGTTATTTACCTGTAAAATTCTTTTGTGTGGACATTGAAAAGCCCAGAGTAAAATAAGGAAAAAAAAGTTGCAAGTAAGAATTTAAAATGATTATTTTTTGGTGTTTTAACACAATATTTGTAAAGCACTATAGTCATGTTTTAGCTATTATTTACAAGTCGTCTTTAGAAAAAAAATGATACTGATATAGTATTATCCTATATATTATATTTAATAAGCAATAGTTTGTGTTGCATTTTATTTCCCTTGTGTAAATGTTTAGACAATTTTAAAGTGCTAACGCAATTTATTTGAATTTCTAAATTAAATATATGGAGAATTGGTTAAAAATAGATATTTTTAACCAATTTAAAAAATACCAAGATGGTGGCAAAAATAACCAGTAAAGGAATCATCTAGCTTTTATCATTTAGCTAACAGTGGCCAATAAATTAGGATACTGAGAAAATCATCCAATGGAAATAATCAGCCTTTGTCCAGCTCCTGATTTCAATGAGAGGCGTGTGACCTACAAAAATCACAACTCAGGTTTTGCTCCTTAAAGCTGTGCTGTGACATGAATGAAAGACTGGAAGTGTAGCTTATCTCTTAAATGGGTATAGTCCAAAGAAATAAGGCAGCAAACCTATGGCTGCATCCAGCAATTGCCATGCATGCAGTCCTCGTTTTACTCTTTTTCTGACAGCAGACCCAGCAAGCGCACATAAGAAAATATAAAATGTGTCATTAGAAAGGTTTACTCAGTGAGAGTGTAGAGTATAGTGTAATACAAAAACTGTAGCCTTCACATAGAGAACAGCCTCAGGCTTCTCTTGAATAAATATAGAAAGATATGTTTACCACTGTGCCTCATCATAAAATAACTGTCAAATCTCTATTTTCACTTGCACATTTATATTGCAATATATGTGAAAGTTGTGCCAGATTAATTATAAGACCTACAAAATAATTGTGTCTTAATTAAAACATACATTTTCTTTTACTAAAAAGCAGAACATAATTGATATATTTTTCATTTAATTTCCTTTTAACTAATACATGAATAGTTGAATATTTTAATCATATTGCAATGTATACTCTTAATAATATATGTTATATATTATATATATCTTAATATACTAAGGTTTAGTCCTTTCTTGGAAAAGTCAACAGTTGGGTGGTTATAGTTTTTTGACAGTGGCACACAGAGGTACAGAGCTGTAATTCAGCTTATTCTGCTAGAGCTTCTTAAGCATCACATGTGCACAGAGAACAGTTGGCTGCAGAAAAATCTCTTTATGCAGTCATACCAGCTACGAAGAATAGACCTTTTGTAACATAAATTCCTATGGTTAGAAAAGGACAGTTGGTATTTATGCAAATGTTTTTAAACATAAAATGTTCCTTGGATTAAAAAGTCTTATGACTCAAAGTCAACCCTGGGCATTCTAAGACATGTGACCAAAATATTTATGACCATGAAATGTAACGGCTTAATAAAAATGTTGCTTTTATTTTGTGTGCCATATAGCTGCTCTACCATGAAAATTGTACTATCATTTTTAGACCTCTTTATTAAAATTTGTTTATTTTTTTTAATTTCTCTTCATAATTCCTGTTATATCTACTTGACACACGTTGGCATCCCATGAGCTGCACATATCCCCTTTTCCTTCTCAAATACCAGAAGTGTTAGCCTATTACCTAATCCTGCCCTTTACCTTTTCCTTTTTTTTGCATTCTTTATTTAAGGATTTTTGAGTATACAATGATACCATTAAAGTTAAAGGAAACCATTTCCGTATAGGAGTACAAAACACTTTTAGCAGTAAAACTGAATGCATTTACAATGAAATATGGGATATGGTTTAACATAGCTCAAGAGACTGAGCGTAAAAACAGTTGATTAGTGCTAAGGTTCATAGCAATGAACAGAGGAGGTCCATATAGGAGGGACAAAACTGTATCAAATGACATAACATATTACCTTTTCCATTTTTTAATAAACTGGCATCTACTGTAAGTGTTTTGTTATGTCTGTTTGAAGAGTGCAAAAATTCAAATCTGCTCCATGTTTTATTCACACTGCCTGTGTATTCTTAAAGTGATATTAACCACTTGCCTACCAGGCACAAACACCCCCTTCCTGACCAAGCCATTTTTCAGCTTTTAGCGCTGTCGCATTTTGAATAACATTTGCGCGGTCATGCAACAATGTACCCAAATAAAATTTTTATCATTTTTTCCCCACAAATAGAGCTTCATTTTGGTGTATTTGATCACCTCTGCGGTTTTTATTTCTTGCGCTATAAACAAATTAAGAGGGACAAGTTTGAAAAAATGCAATATTTTTCACTTTTTATTATAATAAATATCCAAATTTTTTTTTTTTTAAACAAATTTTTTCCTCAGTTTAGGCCAATACGTATTCTTCTACATATTTTTGGTAAAAAAAAAAATCGCAATAAGCGTCTATTGATTGGTTTGCGCAAAAGTTATAGCGTCTACAAAATAGGGGATAGATTTATAGCATTTTTATTATAATTTTTTTTTACTAGTAATGGCGGCGATCTGCAATTTTTATCGTGACTGCGACATTGCGGCGGACATATCGGACACTTTTGACACATTTTTGGGACCATTCACATTTATACAGCGATCCGTGCTATAAAAATGCATTGATTACTGTATAAATGTGACTGGCAGGGAAGGGGTTAACACTAGGGGGCGCTGCAGGGGTTAATGTGTTCCCTAGATTAGTGATTCTAACTGTGGGGGGAGGGGACTGACTGGGGGAGGGGACCGATCGGTGTCCCTATGTACAAGGGACACACCATCGGTCTCCTCTCCAGTGACAGGACGTGGATCTGTGTGTTTACATACACAGATCCACGTCCTGCTCACTTACCGGGCAATCGCAGGTGCCTGGCGGACATCGCGCATCGGGTCCCCAGCTATGCGGCGGGCACGCGCGCGCGCCTCCCGCGGCACTCGCGCGCCCCCTAGTGGCCAAAAAGCGAGCGCCGTCATATGACGGCGGCCCGCCACAAGAGCTACACCGCTCCGCCGTCATTTGACGGCGGGCGGTCAGCAACAGGTTAAATTCAGTTTTTTTAAGCACTTTCAGCAGCTAATGTAATTGCTTAGGCTACTTTTACACTGGGGCGGGGGGCATTTGCAGTAAAGAGCTGATAGTTTTAGCGGGGCTTCACCGCTGTTATGGCGGCGCTTTTCGGCCGCTATAAGAGCAGTGCGCTTTTATCCCCCACTAGCGGCCAAATAAAGGGTTAAAAGCACACGCAAAGCACCGCTGGTGAATCGATTTGCAGTCGCTTTGGCAGCACTGCCCATTGATTTCAATGGCAGGGGCGGTGGAGGAGTGGTGCATACACCGCTCCCGCACCGCCCCAAAGATGCTGATTGTAGGACCTTTTTTCTTGCGCTGCAAGCGCACCACCCCAGTGTGAAATCACTTGGGCTTTCACACTGGGGTGGCTTGAGAGGCGCTTTACAGGCACAATTTTTAGCGTAGAAATGCCTGAAAAGCGCCCCAGTGTGAAAGAGGTATTTTTGTGTATGCAATTTCTTTCTCTTTTAATCAGTGGCGTCTCCAGCTTTCATATTTAGGGGGGGGCACATGGGGGGACAGGGACAAAAGTAGGGGTGCAACTATAAAATGCAATTTTACTACGATCCCCAGGGTGGCAGAAAACAAGAGATATATGTCACCAGCATACCAAGAAAATATAAGGGTCCAAAGCAGTGAAAGAACTATCAGGGAAGAAAATATAAGGGTCCAAAGCAGTGGGAGAACTATCAGGGTTGCAAAGGTTGTCTTGCCCCCGGGCCTTGGTGTTCTGCCACTGTGGTGTTCCCCAGCCTCCTCTTGCTGTCCTGCCCCTGCTATTGACAGCGCTGGTCTGGCATCTGTCTCCTTGGCAGTGGCAGCAGTCTATTAGGACCTAGTGCTGGTGAAATTATGGGTGCATGCAGGGGAAGGCTGGCACTATTGGTTGTAGAGAGCCGAGCCCCCAGCTCGTCACCTAGCAGCAGTAATGCTGTATAACCTTCTCTGTTGACATGCTGATCGGGATGTGATCCAGGTGATGCTCCCAGTCAGATCTAATAAACACAGTATTTATTAGCATCAAGAGTACAACCACATCAAACGTATTTTCAGCAGCCATGTGGGCTCTATGCCTGTAAGGTGTGGGCTTTGATCAATAAAATCACTATGATATTTAACACTAGGATTTGACTAGGAGCATCACCTGGATTGCATCACGATCAGCATTACAGAGAAGGCTGCACTGCTGCTAAGCAACCTGCAGGGAGGTCAACTGGCTACTCTACAACCATTAGAGATGGGCTCGGGTGTGTTTAAAATCCCACTTGCCCGATCCCGCCAGGAAGCCGACACTGCACATCGCTAATCACAGGCAGTGAGACATTCCTGATCTGTGCAGCTGCGGACCGGGAAATGTCTCACTGCCTGTGCTTAGCGCTGTGCAGTGGGGGCTTCCTGGCGGGCTCGGGCATGTGGGATTTTGAACATGCCCTGTCCATCTCTAACAACAAATTGTGCTGGCTCTCCTGTACATTAGCCCCATAAAGTAACCAGCACTGGGTTCCAATGTGCCGCTGCTGCAATGGAGACAGAGACCAGCGCTGTGAATAGCTGGGACAGGACAGCAACCCTGGTAGTTCCACCACTGGTCCACACTGTGAGGATTCCCCCATCCACCTATAATGTATAGATGGGAGAATTGGATCATTTCTTTTTTTTTTCATGCAACCTACTAGTTAAATAAAAAAAATGATCAATGTATGGGCTGCCTAAGTGCTAAGACCAGCCATAGGCAGTTTAAATCTCAGCTGGTTCAGCAGGAACTGGCTGAGGTTTGAACCATTAATGAGCAGGCTGAATGTACCAAGTTGATCGATCAAATTGGGAACAACCAGCCTGCCAGATACTCTTATGATTATAACTAGTGGTTGCTATAGCCACTAGTGACAATGACTGTTGGAAGAATACAATTGCTGGGCAGGAAGGATATTCCCCTGTCACCACTGTCTGTGTTGGGGGAATCATGCAAGTTTCTTCCTGCAATGAGCAGGCTGAATGTAAGAAGGTCTTGAAAGAACAGGAGAGGGACAGATGGGGCAGAGAAGGGATGGAGATAATGCAGTTCAGTGATTACAGTGTACTGCAGTGCACACACTTATTCATGCGTCCAGGCTAGAAGAATACTCCCCCTCTCAATAGATACAGTGTTACTCCAGTGTCATGAAGGCTCCATCCGTGGCCGGCGACCTGATGATCCTGCCAGTAATCGGCGCCTCAGCATCCCTGGTTCCCGTTCTCGGCTGCCATTGCGCACTGTGACAATGACGGGTGCGCGCCTCCATTGGCGCCAATGAGGCTATACTGTTACTGACGGTACCCGCTGTCTGCTCTACAACGTTCTGTGTTTGAAACCTGATCTGAAGTCTGTTTACCTCTGAGGCTATCCCTGACCATCCGCTCTGTCCCTGTGTATCGACCACCTACCGTCTGTGTTGACCCGGGGGGAATCAGTCTGCATACAGATCCAAGTCTGCCTGTTGTCCCAGCCTGCACACAGATCCATCTTACCTGTTGTTCCAGCTTAAGTTTCTTCCTGCACTCCGTGGATGCATTCCAAGACAAGAAATTTGCACAGTCTATTACCTGCCTAACTGAAAGTCCAGCTAAGATCCAGCTTACCTGTTGTTCCTGTCTGCATACAGATCCAAGTCGCGCTGTTGTTCCAGCCTGTGTGACAGTAGCAGACAGCCATGTCTGAGTCTGAGCAGGGGGCCTCTCCTATGGAAGGACTGTGCCAACACCTGGCGGGACTGACCGAGGCGGTAAAGAATCTCCAGCAGGGATTCACCCGGTTGGAAGAACGGGTGCTGGCCCTACCACCAACAGCCCCATCCGGGGGAAGTCCAGGACCGTCGGTGGTAATGCTCCTCCAGAGCCCCGGGTACCAATCCCTGAGAGATTCTCGGGTGCCCGCAACCTCTTTCGGGACTTCCGTAACTCCTGTGAACTGTTCTTTGCACTACAGCCACGTACTTTTTCCCTGGAAGCCACCAAGGTGGGCTTCGTGATCTCCTTACTCTTGAAAGAACGCCCTCCAGCAGGGGAGGAGGGGGAACGACGTGGCTCTGCGTCACCAGTTCCGCCTAGGACTTTCTGAGGGACAGATTGACCGACGACTAAGGGAACGCAGGACGGAACGTGCATCCGGTTTCTCCCGGGGCACCTCTCCCTAATTCCTCAGAGCCCATGCAGTTGGGGCTCTTGAGGCCCTCTCTAACTTCTGAGGAACGTCAACGTCGTCGGGTCAACAACTTGTGCCTCTACTGCGGGCCAAGGCTCGTAAGTGCCCTCTCATGAGGTACCCGCCATTATTGAGATAATGCAGTTACGCAGGAGACCACCCCACTGCCCATGACCATCTCGGACAACCACCAGGAACTTCTTTGTATGGACATTATCTCCTCTCCATTATCCCCTATACTCCTGGGGGGGGGGGGGGGGGGGGGGGGGGGGAGGGGGGGGGGGAGGGGGGGGGGGGGGGGGGGGGGGGGGGGGGGGGGGGGGGGGGGGGGGGGGGGGGGGGGGGGGGGGGGGGGGGGGGGGGGGGGGGGGGGGGGGGGGGGGGGGGGGCATGCCGTGGCTGAAGGCCCACAATCCAGTTATCGACTGGGCCACTGGGATGGTCTCCTTCTCCTCTCTGTATTGTCAAATGTCTTGCAGACCTTCTAATTCCTCCCAGCTGCTACTCTGTCAAGTGTGGACTCTGAAGTGGACCTCCGTCGGGCTATTCCCCAGGTGATTACAGTGTACTGCAGTGCGGTTAAGAACCGTTATCCTCTCCCATTGGTCCCTGAACACACACTTATTCATATTCTGTTACCGTGAAGCTTGCCCAGCCTATATGTCAAGGGATTCCCCTCTGAGTGGAATCCCCTCAGGGATACATCCCTCCCTTCTGTATTGTCAAATGTCTCTTTGCGACCTTCTAATTCCTCAGCTGGCTTAGGCACCTCTCTCTGTCAAGTGTGGACTCTGAAGTGGACCTCCGTCGTAAGGCTATTCCTATGGACTCCTCAATCCAGGCCTACCACGACTATCTAGATGTCTTTAGTAAACAGGCAGCAGAGGTGCTCCACCTCATGGACATTATCTCCTCTCCATTATCCCCTATAATCCTGGGCATGCCTTGGCTGAAGGCCCACAATCCAGTTATCGACTGGGCCACTGGGATGGTCTCCTTCTCCTCTCTGTATTGTCAAATGTCTTGCAGACCTTCTAATTCCTCCCAGCTGGCTACTCTGTCAAGTGTGGACTCTGAAGTGGACCTCCGTCGGGCTATTCCCCAGGCCTACCACGACTATCTAGATGTCTTTAGTAAACAGGCAGCAGAGGTGCTCCCACCTCATAGGGCTTATGACTGCCCAATCAAACTTTTCCCTGGAGCGGAGATCCCCTTTGGAAGGGTCTTCCCCCTGACAGAAGTGGAGCAAGGCAAGTTGAAGGAATACATTGAGGAAAACCTCAGAAAAGGCTTCATCCGCCCATCTACCTCTCCTGCGGGTGCGGGCATATTTTTCGTGGAGAAAAAAAACCACACCCTTCGGCCCTGTGTGGACTATAGAGAGTTGAACAACATAACGGTTAAGAACCGTTATCCTCTCCCATTGGTCCCTGAACTTTTCCAGAGGCTTGGCACGGCCACCATCTTCACGAAGCTTGACCTTCGGGGGGCCTATAATCTGGTTCGGATTAAAGATGGGGATGAGTGGAAGACGGCCTTTCGGACACGTTATGGGCATTACGAGTACCTCGTGATGCCCTTCGGCCTGTGCAATGCCCCCGCAACTTTTCAATACTTCATTAACGATGTACTTCGGGACTTCCTGGACTTGTTTGCCGTGGTATATCTGGACGATATCCTGATCTTCTCCCCCTCTTTAGAGACCCACCGCAGACACGTCAAGGAGGTTCTGGGACGGCTCCGTATCCACGGTCTGTATGCCAAGGCAGAGAAATGCCAGTTTGAACAGGAGAGTATTCCCTTCCTTGGGCTAATCATTTCAAGTACAGGCATCAAGATGGACCCCCAGAAGATCTCCGCCATCTTGAAATGGCCCACTCCGGCAGACAAAAAGGGCATCCAACGGTTTATTGGCTTTGCCAATTTTTACCGTAAGTTTATCAGGGGGTTTTCCGCCATTGTGGCACCCATCACCCAACTGACCAAGCAAGGGACCTGGTTCCGGTGGTCTTCCGAGGCCCAGGAGGCCTTTGATGCCCTTAAGACTCTGTTTACCTCGGCACCCATCCTCAGGCACCCGGACTCTTCTCTACCCTTTACCCTGGAGGTTGATGCCTCCGAGATCGCGGTGGGTGCTATCCTATCCCAGAGGCAGGGGGACAAGTCCCTGCTGCACCCGGTCGCCTTCTTCTCCCGCAAGCTGTCCTCGGCCGAGAGGAACTATGATGTGGGCGACCGGGAACTACTGGCGATCAAGGCTGCCCTGGAAGAATGGCGATACCTCCTGGAGGGGGCCTCTCACCCCATTTTAATATTCACAGACCACAAGAATCTGGAATACTTAAAGTCAGCTAAAAGATTGAAACCCAGACAAGCCAGATGGGCACTTTTCTTTTCTCGTTTTACCTTTCATGTGACATATCGGCCCGGATCCAAGAATGTCAAACCAGACGCCCTGTCCAGGATGTACCACAAGCACCAGGAAGAAGACCCCCCTGACACTATTCTGGCCCCTGGGAACTTCCTCCTTTTTCAAGAGGACTTACTGTCCAAATTCAAACGTGCCTCAGCAGGGCAAAGGCCCACTTCTGAAACCCAGCTACAGGAGAAGGATGGCCTATTCTGGTACGGGGACAGGATCTACACCCCAGAACAACTCCGGGTAACAACTATGGAGCTGTGCCATGACCACGCTTTGGCTGGTCACTTCGGTGTCGCTAAGACCACCGATTTGGTACAGCGTACCTTCTGGTGGCCTCAACTACGGGCCGACTGTAAAAAATTCGTGGACACCTGCCCTACCTGCACCCGGAACAAGAATACCAAAACCAGGGCCTGGGGTCTCCTTAAACCCCTGTCTGTCCCAGATCGTCCCTGGAGGATGATCTCCTTAGATTTTATTGTGGAGTTACCCCCAGCAGAAGGCCACACGACGATCTTTGTGATTGTCGATCGTCTATCCAAGATGGCTCACTTCATCCCTATGAAGGGCACCCCCTCAGCTCCAGAGACGGCACGGGTCTTTATCAGAGAAATTGTCCGCCTTCATGGGGTCCCGGCTAACATCGTCTCGGACCGAGGGGTACAATTCACCTCTCGATTCTGGGGGTCCCTGTGCCAGTCCTTGGATGTCGAACTCTCTCTCTCCTCTGCCTACCATCCCCAGTCTAATGGGCAGACGGAGCGGACCAATCAGACCCTAGAGCAGTACCTGCGCTGCTTCTCCTCCTTTGCCCAAGATGACTGGATCTCCCTTCTGCCCCTGGCCGAGTTCGCGTATAACAACGCCACCAAACAGACCCCCTTTTTCGCCAACTATGGGTACCACCCGGCATTCCTGCCTAACTCGCTTCCTGACTGCACTGTGCCAGCAGTCCAAGAACGAATCCAGTTCTTTTCCACCAACAACCAACTTCTCCAAGAAACCATGACCAGGACCCAGGAGTACAACAAAACTGTATTTGACAAGAAGAGACGGGGGGAACTGGTGCTTGTTCCGGGCGAAACCGTATGGCTATCCACCTCCAACCTAAAATTGGCTTGCCCTTCACGGAAACTGGGCCCCAAGTTCTTGGGCCCCTTCCCGGTCAAGAGGAGAATCAACGAGGTGGCTTATGAATTGGAACTTCCGGATTCTCTGAAGATTCACCCGGTGTTCCATGTGTCCTTGCTGAAACCCTCGGTTAGTAACCCTTTCCCCAACCGGAGGGCCATCCCTCCTGATCCAGTCATGGTGGACGGGGAAGAGGAGTTCGAGGTGGAAGCCATCCTTAATGTCAGAAGAAGGCAGAACCAAAACCAGTTCCTAATCAAGTGGAAGGGGTACGGCCCCGAGGAAAACTCCTGGGAGCCCGAGGAGAACATCCACGCTAAGAGTCTAGTCCAGTCTTTTAAGAGAGCCCATCCTGAGAAATTTGCCCCGAGGGGCATCCGGAGGCTGCCCCTTAGGGGGGGGGCAATGTCATGAAGGCTCCATCCGTGGCCGGCGACCTGATGATCCTGCCAGTAATCGGCGCCTCAGCATCCCTGGTTCCCGTTCTCGGCTGCCATTGCGCATGCGCGAGCGCGCGCGTGCACGCGCGCGCCCACAGACGGGGGCGAGCGTGCGCGGACGGGTGCGCGCCTCCATTGGCGCCAATGAGGCTATTTAAACCCTTCTGTTACTGACGGTCCCCGCTGTCTGCTCTACAACGTTCTGTGTTTGAAACCTGATCTGAAGTCTGTTTACCTGTATCTGACCCGGCTATCCCTGACCATCCGCTCTGTCCCTGTGTATCGACCTTGGCTTGTCTGTGACCATCCTCTTGTCTTCTCCACCTGTACCATGCTGCCAGCCTGATATCTGACCCGGCCCGTCTGACCATCCCAGAGCCAGCTTACCTGTTGTTCCAGTCTGCATACAGATCCAAGTCTGCCTGTTGTTCCAGCCTGCACACAGATCCAGCTTACCTGTTGTTCCAGTCTGCATACAGATCCAAGTCTGCCTGTTGTTCTAGCCTGCACACAGATCCAGCTTACCTGTTGTTCCAGTCTGCATACAGATCCAAGTCTGCCTGTTGTTCCAGCCTGCACACAGATCCAGCTTACCTGTTGTTCCAGTCTGCATACAGATCCAAGTCTGCCTGTTGTTCCAGCCTGCACACAGATCCAGCTTACCTGTTGTTCCAGTCTGCATACCGATCCAAGTCTGCCTGTTGTTCCAGCCTGCACACAGATCCAGCTTACCTGTTGTTCCAGTCTGCATACAGATCCAAGTCTGCCTGTTGTTCCAGCCTGCACACAGATCCAGCTTACCTGTTGTTCCAGTCTGCATACAGATCCAAGTCTGCCTGTTGTTCCAGCCTGCACACAGATCCAGCTTACCTGTTGTTCCAGTCTGTCTACAGAACCTGCTTACCAGCAGCTACCTACATACCTCATCCGCTGAGCTTATCCAGGAAGCTCTTGCACCGGTCTGACCATTCCTGCCAGGCACCTGTGCCCCTCCTGACTCCTGGTCCTACTGTCCCATCATCAGGGGACCGGCGAGCGGGAGCCGCAAGGGAGGCCCTTCTCTGCTAATCAGACTCACCACTACCAGGGGGCGTGACAGGCGGCCTGATTAAGATGTGGCGCATCCGCTACAAATGCAAACAAAAAGACATTGCCTTTTTGTAAAAAAAAATAAAAAAATTTAAAAAAATGATTTTGTTTTCTTGGGGGGGGGGGGCACATGGTGGGGCACAGCATAATTTTTTTTGGGGGGGGGGGGGGGGGGGGGGGGGGGGGGGGGTCAGGGCCCCCTCTGGCCCCCCTAGGGACGCCATTTCTTTTAATCCTTGTCATTGCTCCAATTTAAACTGGTGTCATGACCGCTGCCCCAGGTTTCCTGTTTCAGGGTGGCTCCTTTCTGGATCCATTGAATGCCGGTGTTCCATCATGGCCATATTGGTACACCCGCACACGGCCACACTAAGCCTACAGTCTGAAGTCGCCAAGCGGACATCTTTTTACACCCACCAGAATCTTGCATTTCACTCTTATTTTTACCAGTAAACTGAGTTTATATCGTGACACTGTTTTGATGTTGAATTTTACAAGCAGCGGCAAGCCTGCTGATCTCACACATTTGCTAATCTGACAGAACAGCTTTTAAAATTCAACATCAAAACAGTGTCACAGAGTTCTAAATACTGTATTCCACTGGTAAAAATAAGTGTGAAATGCAAGACACCGGTGGGTGTAAAAAGATGTCTGCTTGGCGACTTCAGACTATAGGCTTACTGCGGCTGAGTTCTGGGTGTACCAAGATGGCTGTGACTGAATAACACTTCCGTTACTTCCGTTACAAGATTTGACGGGTCGCCTAATCCGACAGAACACCGGGACTAGTGTTGTGTCTCCCTACACTGTCTGCATCAATAGAAAGCCACAGCCCCACAGCCCCATAGCCTAGGATGACAAGGCACTCCCCTGCTCCTCCCTTCTTCTCCCCCTGCCCTCTTCAAACTAACAGAGAATGCTGACACATTCCATGGGAAGTTCAGGTAAACAGCACTGAGAGAGCAGGAGTCAGCAGCAATGAAAGTTAATCAGTGAATCAGACCCCCCCCCCCCCCCCACAAAAAAAAAGTGCAAGGAAAAGTGTTAAAAGTTAGAATAGAGGGGGTTATGCTACAGCAACTTCAGAAACCCCTGCCCTTATAATTATTGACCTGCACATTGCAGTAGAAATGGAGATATGTCTGTGTTCAGGTCCTAAATAGCCAACGACGCATGGGATACTAAAGAGGTGTAACCACATGTTAAGCCTTACATATTCATAGCAATATATATATTGCAATACAAGTTCAAGCTGGCCAATTGTTTCAAACTGATCCCTCTCTGGCCAACCTCTACTCTACTTGGAGATTGCCAACCTCTTATTTGCTAAAATAGCATACTCTTGAAAGCATGGACATATAATGCCAATATGGAGCAAACAGACATGGCTGTAGGTGAGCACCAAAGATGTCTAGTTGGAAATTTATATACAGTATATCTATATATTTTTCTCTCTTAAAAATACCAGAGATCGAAAAGCCCAGGGTTGTTAGCAAAGGTTTACCAAAAATCTGCAAATCTTATATGTTTCTCTAGACTGTTTATTCTAGTTCTATGGGAATTAATGTTTTTTTTCTAAAGCAAGCAAAGGCACAGGACTGCACTTCTTACTCATCCTGCTTCATATTCCATAATAAAAACACAGTGCTTGGGTAAATTCATAAGAAGCCATCAAATGAAAGTGAGACCAGAAACAAAAGACCTCATTACATTAATAAGTCACTGGGACCAGATGGCTTGCAGCCGATTTTCGTTTTCGTTGTGACAACAGTTCGATAAAGATAGGAAATTCGACATGACGCTGACAATAGCGATCTGTGTCCATCGAACCTGTGGTCGAATGTACCTAACCTTAACTCTATTAGTCCAAGATTATTCTACATAGAGAGAAACAATTCGACATAGAGAGAAAAGATTTGACATAGAGAGAAAAGATTCGACATTATAGAGACAAGAGCAAAAAAGGTTTAATGTGCCTAACCTAACTCTATCCAAGATTATTCGACATAGAGAGAAAAGATTCGACATGAATATTCGACAAAGCAGTCGGCACGAGCGGACATTTATGGTCAAATGCTCTGCCCATAGGCTATAGAAGAATTTTAATGTTGGTTGACTAGTAATAATAATTAATAAATATAATTATTATTAGTGTCATACAACATTAGAATTCTGCTATAGCTTGTAGGCAGGACATTCGACCGGAAATGTACGATTGCGGCGACTGCTTCGTCGAATCTTCATGACAAATCTTTTCGACATGAAGATTTATTTAAAAAAGGGCCAAGATACATCCCTGGGAATTACAGACCAGTTAGCTTAACATCAATTGTATGCAAGCTCTTGGAAGGGATGATAAAAGACTATATACAAGATTTTAGTAATGACAATGGTATCATTAGCAGTAATCAGCATGGATTCATGAAGAATCGTTCTTGCCTAATCAATCTATTAACCTTCTATGAGCTGCCATCTAGATAAAGGAAGGCCCGTAGATGTGGTGTATCTGGATTTTGCAAAAGCCTTTGATACAGTTCCCCATAAACCTTTACTGTACAAAGTAAGGTCTGTTGGTATGGACCATCGAGTAAGTACATGGATTGAAAACTGGCTACAGGGGCGATTTCATAGGGTAGTGACCAATCCTATAAAATGTATTTATAAACGACCGAGGATGGGATAAACAGCTCAATCTCTGTATTTGCGGACGATACTAAGCTAAGCAGGGCAATAACTTCTCTGCAGGATGTTAATGGGGTGGGCAACTACATGGCAAATTAGGTTTAATGTAGAAAAGTTTTAAATAATGCATTCGGGTGGCAAAAATATGAATGCATTCTGCTCAATAGGGGGAGAACCTCTGGGGGGGAATTCAGGTTGGAAAAGGACCTGAGGGTCCTAGTAGATGACAGGTTCAGCAATGGCATGCAATGCCAGGCTGCTGCTAACAAAGCAAACAGAATATTGGCATGCATTAAAAAGGGGATTAACTCCAGAGATAAAACAATAATTCTACCACTCTGCAAGACTTTGGTCTGGCCGCACCTGGAGTCTGCTGTCCAGTTCTGGGCACCAGTCCTCAGGAAGGATGTGCTGGAACTGAAGAGAGTCCAGAGAAGGGCAACAAAACTAATAAAGGGACTGGATGACCTTAGTTATGAGGAAAGGTTATGAGCACTGAATTTGTTCTCTCTGCAGAGGAGACTCTTAAGAGGGGATATGATTACAATGTACAAATACCGTACTGGTGACCCCACAATAGGGATAAAACTTTTCAGCAAATAGGGAATTTAATAAGATAAGCGGTTTAACCTTAACCAGTTCCGGACCAGCCGCCGCAGTTTTACTGGGTGAAGAGACGTAGCTGCACATCGGGCACGCACGTGCCCCTTAGGCGGCTGCAACGATCAGATTCGCTTTAGAACCGATCAGTCTCCAGGCCCAGGCCAATGATTTCTGGCGTTGACCTGGTGATTGGTTCTGGCAAATTAAATCCTTCCCATGCCTGTAAGTGTAAACACAGGCAGGGGAAGTGATGTCATCTCCCCTCGTGGAACTCTTTTCCGTTCCAGAGAGAGGAGAGAAGACATCTCACAGTAAGTTGCACCAAAACTACACTAACACCAGTACACGTAGGTTCACTTGTCACCCCCCAATAACCCCCCGTTTGCCCCCCCAGTTAACCCCTTTACTTCCTGTCACAGTGTCACCCAGTGCAGTGTTCACATTTTACTTTGATCACTGTACTGGTGTCATTTGTGACAATAATCAGTGTTAGGGTACTTAGTAGTAGCCCCAAATAGGTCTAGGGACCCCCCTTAACCCCCCTAAACCCCCCTAATAAAGGTTTAACCCCTTGATCGCCCCCTGTCACCAGTGATCACCGTATTAGTGTCACAGGTGAGGCTGGTTAGTTAGCTATTTTTTTTATAGCGTCAGGGCACCCGCTGTATATTACCTAATAAAAGGTTTAACCCCCTGATCATCTGGCGGATTACATCAGTCAGGTTTTAGCATCAGTTAGGGTCTACGTCGCACCAGGAAGCGTCAGATTAGTGCCAGTAGCGCTAACACCCACACACGCACCATACACCTTCCTTAGTAGTATAGTGTCTGAACAGATCTATATCTTTGATCTGATCAGAACTATAGTTTAGGGTTCCCAAAAATGCAGCATTAGTGGGATCAGCCCAGATACCTGCTAGCACCTGCGTTTAGCCCCTCCGCCCAGCCCAGCCCACCCAAGTGCAGTATCAATCGATCACTGTCACTTACAAAATACTAAACACATAACTGCAGCATTCGTAGAGTTAGGCCTGATCCCTGCAAACGCTAACAGTTTTTTTTGGTAGC
Organism: Lithobates sylvaticus; assembly: GCA_028564925.1. NCBI lineage: Eukaryota > Metazoa > Chordata > Amphibia > Anura > Ranidae > Lithobates > Lithobates sylvaticus. The sequence continues at coordinate 212,116,383 of CM053028.1, forward strand.
GTTTGAAGCAGTTGCTGACAGTCAGGTGCTCTTTTTTCCTGTGAGTTTCACTAGTTGTACCAGTAAATTTAGCCAAAATGTCAAATTGAAGGTACACTAGTGAAGAGGCCTACACGTTTCGGAGCCTGACAGATGAGAGTGAAGAGGAAGTCACCCAGATTCAGGTTCAGAATACGAACCTGTAGACAGCAACGGCACCCTGACAGATAGCTCTGACGACGGAGTAGTGGCCCCTGCCAAGGTCAGGCATACCCAACCCCATTCTTCTGCTGTTGTTGAGGGGCAAGAACCGCAGGGCTCTCGTATGGAGCAGAGAGCCAGTACTAGTGCAGCTCATCCTTCTGGTGAACTGGCAAGCACCAGCACCATTTCAATGACAATGAACTCTGTCGTCCGGATCGTGTTGGTCCTTCCGGCGGTGCCATAGCTCCCAGACCTTATCATATGCGTCTAAGCGGTCTTGTATTATCGCTGTCATCCTCTCCATCAGCTCAACTTCTTTAATCCTGACATAGAGGGCCTCATTGGAGGGGGGAGAGTGACGTTTCCAGTTCAGCGCCACCAGGCAATGTGCCGCTGTAAGGATGTGCCTTGTTAATTTCTTGTGTGGGACTGAGAGAGACCCAGCAGAAAAAATTAAGGGGTGGCGGGGACCGTCTTTTCAAGAAGATGGGAAAGCAGCTGCTGAACTGAATTCCAGAAGGGAACAATCTGCGGGCATTCCCAGTAGATGTGAATGAGTGTTCCCCTAGCCCCAATGCAACGCCAGCAGCGATCTGAGCTGGCAGGCTATATGGCGTGCAGCACATCTGGGGTCATGTACCAGAAGTATAGAATTTTGTATGTATTTTCCTTATAGAGCGTACAGATCGAGCTCTTGGCCGCCTGGGCCCATATGGTCCCCCACTGTTCCAAGGGTATCTCTTCATCTAGAGCCTTTTCCCACTTGAGCATATAGGTGTGTTTGCCCATCGTTTCAATGGGCCTTGCGTTCAGTATTTTATATATATCAGAGATCAGACCTTTCTAGGCAGAGCCCGCCAGGATAAAGGTTTCGAAGGGGGTTGGAGGGGAAAATTGCAGGTTTGGTGCAAATGTCAAGGCATAGTGGTGGATTTGGGGATACCCATAGAACACCTGCCTTGGTAAGTCAAATTTGGCTTGTAGGTCTGCGAAAGAGTGCAGTTTACGAGTCCAGGGGTCCACCAAATTTCCGAAGTGGAAAAGGTTTCTCGTGGTCCAAGTAGAGGACATTTGATGGGTTAGGCTGTCTGGCATTTTGGGGTTGCAGGCAAATGAGGTCAGGAGCGAACTGTCCTAGGATAACTTATGTTGTTGCATCAGTTTACGCCACAACCTCCTGAGCTGTAACATTGGGCTCAACAGCCGTGCGGGGTCTACCTCTGCATTTGCATTCCACAGTAGATTGTTTGGGTATACTGGGGCTAGCCATAATTTTTCTATTTCAGTCCATTTATTATACAGTGGTGTGAAAAAGTGTTTGCCCCCTTCCTCATTTCCTGTTCCTTTGCATGTTTGTCACACTTAAGTGTTTCGGAACATCAAACCAATTTAAACAATAGTCAAGGAAACACAAGTAAACACAAAATGCAATTTGTAAATGAAGGTGTTTATTATTAAAGGTGAAAAAAAATCCAAACCATCATGGCCCCGTGTGAAAAAGTGATTTCCCCCCTTGTTAAAACATACTATAACTGTGGTTGTCCACACCTGAGTTAAATTTCTCTAGCCACAACCAGGCCTGATTATTGCCACACCTGTTCACAATCAAGGCATCACTTAAATAGGAGCTTCTTGACACAGTAAGGTCCACCAGAAGATCCTTAAAAGCTACACATCATGCCGAGACCCAAAGAAATTCAGGAACAATTGAGAAAGAAAGTAATTGAGATCTATCAGTCTGGAAAGGGTTATAAAGCCATTTCCAAAGCTTTGGGAATCCAGCGAACCACAGTGAGAGCCATTATCCACAAATGGCGAAGACATGGAACAGTGGTGAACCTTCCCAGGAGTGGCCGGCCGCCCAAAATTACCCCAAGAGCGCAGCGACGACTCATCCAAGAGGTCACAAAAGACCCCACAACAACGTCCAAGGAACTGCAGGCCTCACTTGCCTCAGTTAAGGTCAGCGTTCATCCCTCCACCATCAGGAAAAGACTGGGCAAAAATGGCCTGCATGGCAGAGTTCCAAGAGAAAACCACTGCTGAGCAAAAAGAACATCAAAGCTCGTCTCAATTTCTCCACAACACATCTTGATGATCCCCAAGACGTTTGGGACAACATTCTGTGGACCGATGAGACAAAAGTGGAACTCTTTGGAAGGTGTGTGTCCAAGTATATCTGGCGTAGAAGGAACACTGCATTTCAGAAAAAGAACATTATACCAACAGTAAAATATGGTGGTGGTAGTGTGATGGTCTGGGGCTGTTTTGCTGCTTCAGGACCTGGAAGACTTGCCGTGATAAAAGGAACTATGAATTCTGCTGTCTACCAAGAGATCCTGAAGGAGAATGTCCGACCATCTGTCCGTGTACTCAAGCTGAAACGAACTTGGGTTCTGCAGCAGGACAATGATCCTAAACACACCAGCAAGTCCACCACCGAATGGCTGAAGAAAAACAAAATTAAGACTTTGGAGTGGCCTAGCCAAAGTCCTGACCTGAATCCTATTGAGATGTTGTGGTATGACCTTAAAAAGGCCGTTCATGCTCGAAAGCCCTCTAATGTAACTGAATTAGGACAATTCTGCAAAGATGAGTGGGCCAAAATTCCTCCAGGACGCTGTAAAAGCCTCATTGCACGTTATCGCAAACGCTTGGTTGCAGTTGTTGCTGCTAAGGGTAGCCCAACCAGTTATTAGGTTTAGGGGGCAATTACTTTTTCACACAGGGCCATAATGGTTTGGATTTTTTTCCACCTTTAATAATAAACACCTTCATTTACAAATTGCATTTTGTGTTTACTTGTGTTGTCCTTGACTATTGTTTAAATTGGTTTGATGTTCCGAAACACTTAAGTGTGACAAACATGCAAAGGAACAGGAAATGAGGAAGGGGGCAAACACTTTTTCACACCACTGTAGGAACGTAGAGTGAACCAGGAGGCTATCGCCTTTAGTTGTGCTGCCTCATATTACTTAATAAGGTTAGGGAAGGCTAGGCCGCCGTCTGTTCGCGCCCCCTGTAGTAACGAGTGTGGAATTCTGTGTCTTTTGTAATTCCAAGTGTATTGGAGTAAGTCAGTTTGGAGGTTTCTTAATTGGCCGTAGGGGACCGGGATGGGTAGGGTTTGAAAGAGATATAGTAGCTTCGGTAGGATTGTCATCTTCACTAAAGCAATCCGTCCTAATAGGGAGATGTGGTGCTTTTTCCATTGTTGGAGGAGGGTCCTAATTTTGTGAAAGAGAGGGGGGGGGGGATTTTCCTGGTACAGGGTAGAGAATTTTGGGGTGATGTTAATCCCTAAGTATTTTAGGGCAGTGGATTTCCAGCTATAGGGGAAGTTGGCCTTCAGGTGTTCTATCTCCCTGTCAGATGTATTAATTGGGAGGGCCTCTGACTTGGACGCATTTATTTTATACTGTACCATTCTAGCTCCACATGTAGGTTTGTGAGGGAGGTCCTGGGCTGAGATAGCAAAAGAATGATATCATCTGCGAATAGGGAGATTTTAACCCTTATGCCCTTATGCCCTTGATGTCTAGGTTCTTACGGATCGTGGCTGTCAGCGGTTCCACGCATAGTGCAAAGAGCAGGGGCGAGAGTGGACACCCCTGCCTGGTGCCATTCTGAACTGGTAACGGGGCTGAGAGGGCAAAGGGGGTTTGGACCTGGGATGAGGGGTTTGTGTAGAGGTGTTGGATTGCTCTATAGAAAGATCCCCTGAATCCAATGTGGCACAGCATGGTGGAAAGGAAGGGCCAACCTAGGCGGTCAAATGCCTTTTCAGCGTCTAAGCTGAGTAACAGGGATTGCTTGCCCTCCCTGTTCGCCACTTCCACCAAATCGATTATTTTCCTAGTATTATCTCCTGCCTGCCCACCTGGTCTTTATGGATGAGGGAGGGTAGGACCATGTTCAAACGGAAGGAAAGCAGCTTGGTGAAGATTTTTAGGTCCGAATTTAGGAGGGTGATTGGCCTGTAATTGGCACACAGGGAAGGATCTTTTTCCGGTTTGGGGATTACTGTAATGAAGGAGCGTTGCATATCCCCTGGGATTGGGGTGTCTTGCAGTAAGGCATTAAATAATTTGCACATTTGAGGAAGTAATTGAGGAAGGAATTCTTTGTAATAATCATAGGGTAATCCATCCGGACCTGGGGCCTTGTGGTTGGGTAGGGATTTAATGGTCTGCTCTAGTTCTTCTAGTGTGATTGGTGCATTTAGGGAATCCAGATCTGTGGACTGTAGCTGGGCTATCCCACTATACACAAGGTATTGTTGTATTTGTCAGGAGAGGTCGGGTGAGGGAGGATTGCTGGGGATATCAGGGTTATTATAGAGGGCATTGTAAAATTCTGCATATCCTTTGGGTGAGAGATCAGGCAGCCTGAACTGTTCCTGATCTGGTGTGGTGTTGACGTCTGTGTGCCGTCTTGCAGGACCCTCAAATTCTGGGATTCCTCGCACTCGGATATTGTTCCTGCGCCCCCTGTTGTCTAGGTCTTCTATGTGGCGTTGCATGTCTCTGAGGAGGGAGCGGTGTTCTGTCCCCTAGAGTTGGGTTCTGTGAACCGGGAGTTTGGTTTCTTGGCCTTCCTCTTCCGCCATCTCCACTCTGTCTGCTAAGTGTTTAAGGCCCGATTGGAGGGTCTGAATCTCTGATCTGCAGGTGGATTTCACATCCTCGATAAGTTGTCTGAACTCGTCTTTGGTCGGCATTGCTTGCAAGTAGGCATGCCATTGTGGGGGCATAAGTGGGAGTTGTTCTAGTCCCTGTAATTGGTGGGTGCTGTGGGGAGAGTGAGGGGGCTGACGATTGGCTGAGAGATGGGTTGATGGGTGGGTTATCCAAGGGCTCACTCCAGTCTGGACTTTGTGCTGGCTGGGGGGCCCTTTCCAGTAGCTCCAGGGACTGGGTGGGGGCTGGTGCGCTGGCTGCCTGTGTGTATGTAATGGCAGAAGTTGTTTGGGAAGAGTAGCACTTAAACCAAAAATTAATGTGCAAGTAATCAATTGACCATGCCTAATCTCAGCTATAGTCATGAGTATATACTGAAGTGAACCTAGAACCTAGAACCGTGAAACTAGAACCTAATGATCCCTAAACAAATAAAAATTGGTATATATGTGACAATATGATATACCCCCACATACATGTAAATATTATAAACCGTGACTAAACCATATATAATACATTGAAATAAAATAAACAATAAATCCCCTGGACGACGCAATTCTATTGCGAAACCGGTAGGGTGGAGCGACGCGCTGACGTCACCTTTGTTTTCGTATCGGAAATTCCAGGAAGGACGGGTTTGTGTTGAGTGCGACCGGCCGGCGCACTATACTTAAGGCTCGGATTCATCTATTTTGATGTAAGTGCAATATGTTTTCAAATGTTTGAATAAAATCTTGGGTTTTACACTATCGGAGCCCCTTATCTCTTTTATGTACTGGTCTACATCAATGAGTTTCTATTCATGAGAGTTGGACTGAGGAGTGTGGAGTGGTTTACCCAGGCTGTGGATATCTGCTGTATAACCAAGGAGTCAAAGAGTGGGCTATTTCTATGAAAGCTTACTATGACACTCTGTAATGGGGCGTCATAGATGTCTGGTAAGAAGTAAATCTTATTTTTTTTCCTTGGTGGTGGATCACCTGCGGTTTATTATTTGAAGATTCCTTTGGATGGATGGACTTTTTCTGATCTATTTAATTATATGTTGCATGGGTGGAATCATCTTTGAAGACACATTTATTATACTTGGACTTTTTCTGTTGGATTTTCACCAATATTGATTTATTGTTTATTTTAGCTCAATGTATTATATATGGTTTAGTCACGGTTTATAATATTCACACATATTCACAATATACACACATATAGGTTCTAGGTTCACTTCAGTATATACTCATGACGATAGCTGAGATTAGGCATGGTCAATTGATTACGTGCACATAAATTTTTGGTTTAAGCGCTACTCTTTCCATTTTCTATTTAATTTTCACTGTAGTTATGTTTTACAGTAGAGTCGCAGCTTCCAGCAAGGCTTTTTAAAGCCTACACACTAGCTATATATACACCTTGAGTGTATTTACCGGAGCGCAGTTTCTCTTCCATTTTTTCCAGAAGTTGTTTGGGACCTGTTTAGGCAGGGGTCCCTTGACCTCGATTGCCTTTGTGCCCCAGGGGATGGCAACTCTGACTGGAGGGTCTTACTGAAAGTGTGGGCTCCTATAGGAGCCCACATGCTGGAGTAGGGGGTGGGTGGGCCTGGCCCGGCAAGGATGGAAAATCCTCCACATCCCCCACGGAGGCCGGAGAGCTTGAATCCCGTCCACAGGAAGCCGGGGTCTGAGGCTGTTCGCAGCAGCTGCAGTGTACTGCTGCTGCCTCATTGGGAGTCCCAAGATGGCCGCCGGGAGTACTAGCTGGGAGGCCTCAGGCAGGAAGTAGGCCTGTGTGGGGGACTCACTGCTCCCGGGTCCCGAAATGCTCCTTCTGCGGCTTCATGCGGTATTCAATCATCTCATTGTCCATATTGTTGTCACGGTGCCACAGAAACCTTAGGAGGTTCCTATGGTCTTCACGCACAATGAAGCAATGAAACATTTGCTCAATGTCAGCAGTTATGGCAACTGGCTCTCTTCTAAACCTCATAAGTACACCTACAAGGTTTTTGGTTAGGTTCGGCCCAGTGAGAAGAACATCGTTCAGGGATTCGCCTTGATGCTTGGCACTGGAGTCAAATACTACCCTGATTTGCTTTGGCTGGATGATACACACCGAAAAAAGGCAGGTACTGTACCATCACTCATCGTGTCTTTGAAGTGGTGGGGCTGGTTCGGCGTGATCATTGTCAAAGATCATTTTCATAAAGGTGATGAAATGGTCCTTCATTTCAGACCTGTTCTTTAGTGTTTGTTGAAGTGAGTTGAATCTGGATAGACCCTGTTCACGATTGGTTGGGAGTTTAACCCTTGCAGCATGAAGAAGTAATGGTGCAACTCAGCTGTTAGACTCATCCTGGAAGAACTCTTTGTCCATTATTTTGATGAACTCTCTGTCTTCGACTGACAAGGCTTTTTGTTGTTATCGATTGTAGTACAAAACACTGTGGTACCACTACCTAGGTTATCATCACAAAGGTTAGGAGTGACATCAGGTACTTGGATGATGTCAAGAGGCTTCTACTTTGTAATTGTGAGGGCACTGTTTGAAGTGGGATGCACGTCCGTTTCCTAACATGTACATTTTGAAGGAGTGGATCTCGGATGAATTAGGCATTCTATCCAAGCATACATTGCCTACGATTACCCAGCCTAGATCACATTTTTGTGCGTAAGGGGCATCATCAAGTCCATTGCACTGCTTGCGTACTTTGTGTACTCTGAGAACGGTCAAGATTTCAGCATTCATGTCCATTGCAGGAATTTCATTAAAAAGGTGCCTCAAGTGAGGATGGTGATATGCAGCCTCTAGAGTAGGAATTTCTTCCCTTTCATCTGTTATCTGGTCACACTCGACTAATGTTGGTAGGGGTATGACCTCTATCTTATTGATATGAGAGACCATGAACCCATCGGCCCTTCTACCGAACGCCTCTTTAGGACCAGGACAGGTTCTGAGAGTATACAGTGATGCGTGTCCCTCTATCCCAAAGATCTCAAAGAATTTAGGCTTAACCAGGGATCTGTTGCTCTGTTTATCTATTATGGCATACATCCTAGTAGCTTCCTCAGGTTAACCCTTTGGGTATATCTTGACTAGGCATATATTAGCGCAGCATTTGTGATCTAAGCCTACTCCACAGACTTCTGTGCATGAAGAAGAAACGTTAGCTGTGGCTGGATCATGACCTTGTTGCTCCCTGCCATGACTTGAGACAGAGCTTGAGGTAGGAGACTGCTGTGAATTGTCTGAGGGTGAGCCCGGATGCATAGCTGTACCATGTCTGTCGCTACTGCATTCTGTGCACTTGATGACAAGTTTACATTCTTTAGCAAAATGTCCATAACAAGCGCAGCACCTGTAGCATATTCCAAGTTTCTGAAGAATCTCCCTGCGCTCTTGTAACATCTTTGCCCTAAGCCCACAACATATCTTTAGGGGGTGAGGTTTCTTGTGAATAGGGCACTGACGATTAGGGTCTTTATCTCTATCACCCGAATCGCTCTGGTGAGCAGGAGAGGATATGGGTGGTGATATGTCTGTCCTTTTAACAGATATTGCTCTATTAAAGTCTTTACATTTATCTGCTATGTTATCATACCTTGATGAAGATGATGATGATGAAGCAGGCAAGTTGGGTTCACTGAAGCTGAGATCATTTCTCATCCAGGCTTGATCACCGATGAACCTGCAAAAATATGCGAATGGAGGAAAAGATACGTTACAGTCTCTTTTGTACCTTGAGCCCTGTTGTGCCCATTTCTCTTACAGGCCATATGGTAGTTTAGACACCACTGGATTGACACCATGAGCAGTGTCCAGGAAGCTTAGTCAAGGTGGACGTGGGTCTATCTTTGCCAACTCCAGAAGATCGCTCAGATCTTGGAGCATGCTATAGTCTTTGTTCCCTATTTTTGGGAAGTTTTTCAGTCTCTTGAATAGAGCGCTTTCTATGGCTTCAGAGCTACCATAGGCTTGCTCAAGTCTTGCCCATGCAGCAACAAGACCTACATCTGGGTGGTCAACATGCACTGTTCTCAGTCTTTTAACACAATCTGCAGATTCTGGTCCCAGCCACTTTATGAGCAAATCAAGTTCCTCCTTGGTCGTAAGGTTGAGATCAGCAATGGCAGCTGTAAAGGTTGATCTCCAGGTCCTGTAGTTCTCCGGACAGTCGTCAAACCTTGAGAGGGTAGTGTTAATGAGCTCACGGCGTACCATATATCTGGCAAAGTCATTCAATTCTGATCTCTCACTCTTCGGTGCCAAAGTAACTTGTGGAACCCCTGGGGTGTGACAGTTCTCTGGTGAAGTAGGGTGAGGTTTACCAGGATGAAATGATGTTGCAGGATCGTTTAACTGTAGTGTAGTCCCTAAGGCTTGTGATGGCTGTGACTTGAGCTGCGCTTTCTCACTGGAAGTCACCTTGTTGTCAGCAAGAGGTGATGCGGTTTGCTGCATAGATGCACTTGTGTTGTAGACTTGAAGAGGCTCAGGCATTTGGAGCTGAGAGGTCTCTGTGTTGAGAGTCAGAACAGTGTTGTTAGTAAGACGTACATGAGATAACTCTGTATCATTGCAAACATTATGCTTTAGTACATATTCACTGGTGCGTTCAACTGGGTCTTGCAGTTCCGCTGGGCTGGACCAGTCTGAGTTAGCACTTTCTCCCATCACTTTTTCGAGGACTCTCAGCCTTGCTAGGGCAACTGCTTCCTACTTTTCCAATTGCGGGATCTTTAATTGGGTATCTGCCTCTGCTTGTTGAGCTTTCATCTTTGCCTTTTGTGTTTCTATTTCTGCTTGTTGAGCTTCCATCTTTTCCTTTTGTGTCTTTAATTTGGAATTAGGCCTCTGCTTGTTGAGCTTCCATCTTTGCTTTTTGTGTTTCTATTTCTGCTTCCTTTCTGGTAAAGGAGCTTTTCACTTTATTTGCTTCCAGACTTGCATTGGCCTCTATCAGCTTGTTGCTTATTGTTAAACTTCTGGAGCGAGAGGATCTAGAAGAACGTGCAGTGTGCTTGGTTTATGTGGATCTGTGAGATGTGGTCTCCAATGCGGAGTTCTGCCTTACACTGGGCATTTTTCACTAAGAGATCTTTTGTTGGTTTAGTGCACCAGTTCTGCTGAAGAGTCCTCTATATTACAGTCCTGCAAGAAAGCTGTGTATTTTGCAAACAGCCGCTGGTAGCGTTCATACGCGGCAGATAAGCGATCTATAGAGTCTCTTAGTTCAGCTGGTTGATCATTCAAGTGTGACAAAACTGACATGCAGTGTAAAGTTATGTCCTGGAAGTCTGACAGATTGCTGGAGAACTCATCGCTAGTGGTTTCATAGTTTTCTCAGAGTTTCTGTGTAGGTTTTATTGTACGTTTGGGTCTTACACTCTGTTCAGCAATATCTGCAGAATCTGCTCCCTGTACATCTGTGGGTTCAGAGGCATGATTAATCTGGGTTGGTTCAGCCACACAAGGGTGCTTAGAGTCTTGTCTAGACATTTTTCACATTTTTGCAAGAAATGGTACTGTCTCTTTAAGAAGACGAACAGCAGCTTAGACAGGTGGGGTAACGCAGTTCAATGTACAGAAACAGTTTTTAACATGAGGTGCAGTAAACTCATGCGACCATGTGCTTCACAAGATGGCGGATGGCACTGAGCTGTGAGACTGTGGGAATTCTATACATCTTTTGACTATTCTGACTCCGATTGTTGTGAAGCGATTTATCCCTTGTGAGACCTTTATGCCTGGCCCGTATAAGATATAATCACTGAGGAAAATCCTCATCACATAGTTTGAACTCACCAAATACTGATTGCATCCACAAAGGTGCTTTTATTCTGAACATCAGTTTACAGCAGATGACCTGATACAAACAGATGAAAAGGTTGTGGTATTTATGCGTTCAAAAGATGATATTCTCTGTAGCTTACTATGCAGAATACATGTGCCCTGCTACATGTGGCTTGTAGCTGCATCCATGACACAGGAAGTACAATCTCAGGAAGAAGGGTGGAGAATTACATACAAAGGAAGTGTGTCATAACATAAGGGAAAAAGAACATAAGAAAACAAGTGCATTACCACAAAAGGTCACTAGATGGCAGCATGTGAACTAAATAGAAACATCCATAGAAAATGGTTAGTAAAACAGTCTATATAAATTCTATGCCCCGTTGGGGCAGCACACCTTCCTTAAATTTCAGGAAGAGATCATCACAGCCCTTCTGTTTCCAGACGGTGCTGTGGCCAACCTTCCCAATGCAAATGCAGTGAGCCGGCTGCCTGAGAGGCATTTTCCGTATGTCCTCCCTGGTACCCCTACCCAAAGAAATCCCCAAAGAAGATGTCATGTCTGCAGAAAACGCGGATTTAGGCATGACACCTGCTTTTATTGTCCCTCCTGTACTGACCAACCTGGCCTCTGCATCGGTGACCGTTTCAAACGCTACCACACACTAGTGGAGTAGTAGCGTAGGGTACAGCATTGCACAGTCCTAGGGCACACTTACACAGGGTCTCGAAAGATGAGATGGCCATAACATTTTGAAAGACCCTAATCTGGAACTTTTACAGTTTACAGTTTATATAAAGGTGCAAAAAAAAAAACACAAAAAAATTGAAAGCCAAAAATATTTGTGGTTTAATTTTTCTTCTCTCTCTATTGTTCTCTCTATTGTTCGCTTCTATTGTTCTATAGCTATTGTTATTTCTCTACCGTTACTGTATTTTAGAACTGTAATGTTTTATTTTTACTATGTTTTATTGTATTTGCTTTGCAGGTATGGTATGTCTTACAGTTATACTGTAATGTTACTTTGTTTTATTGTTAACCATCATTTGCTTAGCATGTACGCCATTCAGCTGCAGCAACAGTGTTTGCTCCCACCATACATAAAGCAGTGACTCCAGCACTGTAGTAGGTGATTTCACCACCACAGTTAAAAAAAAGATCATATATGCTGAAGCATGGGGGCAGGGGTGGAAGAGCGATTTGCTCTTAACATTAGGGGCGGATTGCATATATTTTTTAGGCACAGATTGCGTTAAAAAATGTAGTTTTTTTTTAAGTTAATGTTTTACCATTGTTTGCTTTTCAGGTATGCCATTCAGCTGCAGCACTGATTTATTTATCTTGACAGAAACAGCGTTTGCTCTCACGATATGTAAATCAGTGACTCCAGCACTGTAGGAGGTGATTTCACCACCACAGTTAAAAAAAAAGGGTGTATGCCCATCATTAGAAGTGAGTGGATGAAGGGTGGTATTCTAATGGTGGGCATACCCACCGATCAATCTCTTTTTTTTGTTCAGCCCACAAGCTGCATGGAAGAAAGAACATTACAATATATGCCCAACAAGGACCAGCAACTTACTGGTATGTTACTGGACTTTGAGTGGTTATATCAGAAAGATGCCTTTCAGCCAGTGGTCTGCTTTCATGTAAAAGCAATCCTAGCAGCTAATTAGCCTCTTGACTGCTTTTACAAGGGAACACCCCTCCCCCCCACCGTCCTCCATGTTTTTCTCGGGCTCTCCTGTCCGTACAGGGAACCCGAGAATACAGCCGGTGGTTCCCCCAGCTGACCATAGAGCTAACCGGAGACCAGAATGGCTCCAATCATCTCTATGGCCTAAGAAACCAGAAGCTATGAGCATTTCATGACTTAGGTTTTGCTGGAATATAAACAGTGCCATCGTGAAATTAGGAAAGCATTTTATCACACCGATCTTGGTGTGGTCAGTTGCTTTGAGGGCAGAGGAAAGATCTAGGGTCTAATAGACCCTAATTTTTTCAGAAAAGAGTACCTGTCACTACCTATTGCTATCATAGGGAATATTTACATTCCCTGAGATAACAATACAAATTATAAAAAAAAAAAATGTAAGGAACAGTTTAAAAACAAAATAAAAAAGCAAAATAAAGTAATTTAAAAAAAGCACCCCTGCCCCCCCCCCATGCTCATGCACAAAGGCGAACGCAAGCGTCAGTCTGGTGTCATACGTAAACAGCAATTGCACCATGCAATGTCAGATCGAGGGCAGTCATTTTAGCAGTAGACCTCCTCTGTAAATCTAAAGTGATAACCTGTAAAGGATTTTAAAGGCTTTTAAAAATGTATGTAGTTTGCTTTAGGGCATTAAAATTAAAAAAAGTGTGTTTTTCCCCAAAAAATTTGTTTGAAAAATCGCTGCGCAAATACAGTGTAAAAAAAAAATTAAACACCCACCATTTTAATCTGTAGGGCCTTTGCTTTAAAACAATATATATATAATGTTTGGGGGTTCAACGCAATTTTCTTGCATGTAAACGAAAAGTGTCACAAAGGGCTTTGCCTTCAAGTGGTTAGAAGAGTGGGTGGTGTGTGACATAAGCTTCTAAAGTAAAAGTGCAAGGACAGTTCAAAACCCTCCAAAATTACCCCTTTTTGGAAAGTAGAAACCCCAAGTTATTTGCTGATGGGCATGTTGAGTCCATGGAATATTTTATATTTTGCCACAAGTTGCAGGAAAATTACAAACTTCATTTTTTTTTTTACACAAAGTTGTCACTAAATTATATATTGCTCAAACATTCCATTGGCATATGTGGAATTACACCCCAAAATACATTCTGCTGCTTCTCCTGAATATGGGGATACCACATTTGTGAGACTTTTTGGGAGCCTAGCCGTGTACAGGACCCCAAAAACCAAACACCGCCTTCAGGCTTTCTAAGGGCGTAAAATGGTGATTTCACTTCCTCACTACCTATGACAGTTTCATTCCAATAAAATGTCAAGATAGCACAAAACACCCACAAATGACCCCATTTTAGAAAGTAGACACTTCAAGCTATTTGCTGAGAGCCATGTTGTGTCCATGGAATATTTTATATTTTGCCACAAGTTTTGCCACAAAAAACAATGTTATTTATTTTTTATTTTTCATTTGTTTTTGAAAATGAAGAAAGAAAAGAAAAACATTTTTTTAATTTTCAAAACTTTGTGGTAAAAAGTGAGATCTGCAAAATACTCAACATGCCACTCAGTAAATATCTTGGGGTGTCTACTTTACAAAATGGGGTCATTTGGGGGGGGGGGGGGGGGTTGTGCTATCTTGGCATTTCATGGCCTCCAAAACTGTAATAGGCAGTGAGGAGTGAAAAAATTTACGCCCTTAGAAAGCCTAAAGATGGTGATTGGATTTTGGGGTTCTGTACGCAGTTAGACTTCCAAAAAGTCCCACACATGTGGTATCCCCATACTCAGGAGAAGCAGCAGAATGCATTTTGGGGTGTAATTCTACATATAACTATGCCATGTTGGAACAAAATATCATTTAGTGACAACTTTGTGTAAAAAAAAAAAAAAAAAAAAAAATCCCGAAACATGTGGCAACATATAAAATATTCCATGGACTCAACATGTCTCTCAGCAAATAGCGTGAGGTGTCTTCTTTCCAAAATGGGGTCATTTGGGGTGGTTTTGTGCTATCTTGACATTTCATGGCCTCCGAAACTGTGATAGGTAGTGAGTAAGTGAAATCACAATTTTATGCCCTTAGAAAGCCTGAAGGCGGTGATTGGTTTTCGGGGTCCTGTACACGGCTAGGCTCCCAAAAAGTCTCACACATGTGGTATCCCGCACTCAGGAGAAGCAGCAGGATAATGTATTTTGGGGTGCAATTTCACATATGTCTATGGCATGTTTGAGCAATATATCATTTAGTGACAACTTTGTGCAAAAAAAAGTTTGTAATTTTCCCACAACTTGTTTTTTTTTGCTATCTTGGCATTTTATGTCCTTTGAAACTGTGATAGGTAGTGAGGAGTGAAATCAAACATTTGCGCCCTTAGAAATCATGAAGGCGGTGCTTGGTTTTCGGGGTCCGGTACGTGGCTAGGCTCCCAAAAAGTCTCACACATATGGTATCCCCATACTCAGGAGAAGCAGCAGAATGTATTTTGATGTATAATTCCACATATTACCATGGCATGTGTGAGCAATATATAATTTAGTGACAACTTTGTAATTTTGTTGTCATTTTTCAATCAAAAAAATAAAATATTCAATGGGCTTAACATGCCTCTCAGCAATTCCCTTGAGGTGTCTACTTTCCAAAATGGATTCATTTGGGGGGTTGTACTGCCCTGCCTATTTAGCACCTCAAGAAATGAGATAGGCAGTCATAAACTAAAAGCTGTGTAAATTCCAGAAAATGTACCCTAGTTTGTAGACGCTATAACTTTTGTGCAAACCAATAAATATACACTTATTGACATTTTGTTTTACCAAAGACATGTGGCTGAATACATTTTGGCCTAAATGTATGACTAAAATTGAGTTTATTGGATTTTTTTTATAAAAAAATGTAGAAAATTTAATTTTTTTAAACCATTTAATGAAAAAAAAAAATTAAAAATACCATCAAAAGAAAGCTTTATTTGTGGGAAAAAAAGGACTCAAATTTCGTTTGGGTACAGCATTGAATGGTTCTTTACTGTAAGAGCGGTTAGGATGTGGAATTCTCTTCCACAGGCAGTGGTTTCAGTGGGGAGCATCGATAATTTCATAAAACTATTAGTTAAGCACCTGAACAACCACAACCTACAGGCAGTGGCGGCCCGTCCATAGGGGGCGCCCCCCGCCCCCCCCCCCCCCCTCCTGTAGTCACCCAAACTTTTTTTTTTTTTTAAACGGCCTCTTTAAGAAAAATAAATAAAAAAATCCTTTATCTAAGTGCACTGTGTCTGTGTGCCAGACACAGTGCAATATGGGAAGCTCCACGGCTTGCGGCGCAATTGAAGTAGAATAGTAAAGTATCGAACCAGGCAGAACTTAAGCAATGCAGGTTTATTAACAGCTGATAACATACAGGTTTATGTTCAAAGTATTACAAGATACAGGTCTAATTTATACAGTTTTTTACAATGCAAGCATATTAGATATAGGCATCCTTATTCCCTAACCAAATTGAAACATTTGTGAATTGTTCTCACCTTGAACCAGAATGTGTCTTTCTGCCAATTCTTGGGAACCCATCACCTGATCGACCAGTGGTCTGGTGCCCTCACAGAGTTTTGGGTTCCTGCTCGACCAAGTTATTGAGGGAAATTCACCTGAGACCACACTCTGGAACAAGTTAAGAAGTTTTCTCTGACTCGTACGAGGAGACAAGTAGACAGATATTTGCTATTGGTTCTGACCGTCTGCCACCCTTGCAATAGGGCTGCATAGACAAACAGTCAGCCTGATAGACACCTATCGGACTTGTCTGAAAAACAATTGTAGAGCTTGCATTTATATACCCTTTTACAAGCCTATCTCAGCCATCTTTCCTATATGTGATTGGTCGCTAAGATCTACGTCAATGTAACCAACCATAAATCTGACACCTGTTCTATAACCAGACAAACTTACTATTCCCAGAATTCCTATATGTTCATTAAAAAGATTTATAACTGTGCTTGTCCAATTCAAAACACCTGTGTAGAGACAGTCTGGCACCCAGCTGTGTTATCAAACTCTCCTTATCTTTAAAAGATTTAACTTAACTTCAAGGGTGACAGATTTACGATTTTTGGGAGAATGAACTTTCAATAACCCAACCAGATGTGTTATATGTCTCACTGTATGTATGTATTTTAATAGTTTTAATGAGGGCACAAACAGACCTTTCTTTGACCTTGTCAAACTTATTTTAATGTTCTTTACATAACTTTCCCGTATTCCACCTAATTATTTTAACCACCTGTATTCTTATCTTACCTGTCTGATTTATATGTATTTCAAGGACTTGACAATATATAACTTGAAACTATTCTAATGAACTTTCACCCAGTAAACTATAAAAGTATGAGAAAGAAGCAGAGAGGTCATCTAAAGTTCAACATTTAAATGAAATCTTTCTAAATCTATGTATACATTATTAAAGATGAATAATTGTTGCTTTACTTATTGAATAATAATATTGATAAGACCACTACTAAATAATAATAATATCAATAACAACAATAATAATAATTATATTATAAATAAAATATATGCAAATCAATATGAATAATATGAAATACATTGGCTAATATGAGATTCTACAACATTTCCCCCCTGTTGAGGTATAAGCCTCACAGCAAATACAGTACAGATCACCCACCATGCCCATCAGAGACCCCATGCACCCAGACACTTATCACATAAATAGTCAAAAAAACTAAAATAAATTAAATTGCCAAAAATAAAAAAAATAAATCAGTCCAATCAACAAAAATAAATTAAATTGCCAAAAAATAAAAATAAATCAGTCCAATCAAAAACACACTGCATCTTCTTCTGTAGCTGCAAAGTCCTTCTCCATATGTGGCACGGAAGACATAGTTGTCAGTCTCAGTGACTTCGTGATCATCCTATCCACAAACTTCTTGCAGCAGGCAACAGTTACTCAGCAACATCACATCAAGGATAACAGGGAGGAGGAACAATCCATTTAGCTAGTGAATGAAAGTCAAGTATGTGGTTCCAGGGATCAGCAGACTCAGTCCCATAAGGCTCTGTCTTTTCCTGCATGGGTCTTTTCAGCTTAGCCAAGTGCTTGATGTGTCTGGAGAGATCCTCCTTCATCATCATTTGCTGGTCCAGTATCATAGCACAAGCTGCTTTGGATGCTGTAAGACACAAGTTCAGTGCATACCTGTTCTGCAAAGGTACAATTCTCAGATGTTTCAGTTCCTCCTTTATTGAATGAAATCCTTTCTTCATGGCAATTAACATTTGTAACAAGTTGCATCATGTCTTCTGCGATCACCTGATATTTGTCTGGATATAAAATATACTTCAAAATTATAGTTATAAAAATAAAAAATAGTCAGTGTCAGGATACAATAGGTCTCTGGCAAGCATGTCAGGGCAACCTACAAAGCAATGGCTCCTACACTATCATTTTATCTAATAACTTAATTTAGTGTGTTCCTTTTACTTCTACAACATCCACTAAAGAAATATACATGTATCTATATAGTTTTATCATAATACAATACTCTTAGAATATTCCTCAACATTATTAGTACATGTTTTCAGTATTTTATATAGACTATTCTTTTACATTTCCCAACCTATACTATTTCCCATACAATAATTGTAAAATTCTTATAATTTCTTAACCTTGACTCCACCTATCAGTCACTATTACCCTGGTCATGTCATACTGTCAATATAGTCAGTCCAGATATTTCACTAGTTTTAATTCTGCAGTCTTCCCACAAAGTTTGAAACATCATATTAAATAAATCCGTACACACATATACATATTGCTTTTTGTATAAGTATCCCCCAACATATAAATGAGAGTTCTTGCAAATATCAAGATATAAATACCATAACGTATCTTATAAAGCATCAATACCATACATTCTTAGAGAAATGTCATACTCATTACATTACACCTCCCCACTTTTTTTTTTTTTTAAAATGATAAAACAATTTCTTTATAATGATTGAACATTTTCTCAAAGTGGAACTCTACTCATAAAAAATGTGATAAAAATAATGTTCATTTAACAAGAAAAATACATTCCACATTAATTATTATGCTACCAGTTTACTGAAGCCCAGAACCTTTGAGCAGCAGTAGAATTTCAGGCAGACGGGCCTTTAGATTTTAATCAGTGCAAAAAATAGAGCACAACTGAGCATGTGCTAAGCAGGGTGGAACAGTGGATTTTAAACAGTATAGGCACTTATTTTTCACTGTGTTTCATAGCTACACCTGCAAAACGGGTCAGCCGCAAGTGACCCAGCAGGACTTAATTTTCTGACCAAAGTTCCACTTTAAGGTGTTCACAATAATAATACTTATAACATATATAACAATCAAAACAACGGTAATTCTCTACATACAGGGTATCACATATAATTATGTAGAATTGTCCATTACTGAAATACTTTTAATGTCTTTTTCTGCAACAGTCTCTTGTATGCATTCCACTTGCACCTATGTGAATAACACTCTGGTTAGTCTCACTCCGACTTTGACTACTATAGAAACTGAAAATGTCACTGTCACAAATGTGGATTTAAATGGACACTTGAATTGTGAATTCTTCCACTTCCTTTTATGATCTTTAATGTACTTGCAGTCATCAAGAATTACTGACATACATTCCTTTAGTGGCTTTGCCTGGAACAAGAGATCACATCTAAAACAAGGATCTGTTTAGAAACAAAACTACACCAATTTAGTTTACAAAAAAAAATTCAAAACACATGAACATTTTATCTCCCACTGTACAGCATTAAGTCTAAGCAAGTAGCATTTGCCTCTAGAACTTCTAAACTTAGTGACAAATCTATCCAATGTTTCATATAGCCCAGTAAATTGTATTTAATTTGGTCTACAACAGCCCATACATCCTATCCACCAATGAATATGAGTGTGGACACAAGGTTCTATTGTCTATGCCAAGCATAGAGCAGAATGTAACTGATTTTTCATAAAAATGGGTACAATTATCTGTTATCAGTGTTGTGTACACCCCAATCCTGGGAAACACTTCCCACATCAGACACTTAGCTGTTGTCTCGTACATTTGCATGACCATATGAAAAACTTTGATTTACTTTAAAAAGGAGCAGACATTTATTAAAGTATGTCTATATTTACAGTTTTGTTCTTTCATTGCAATAAAGTCTATATGCATGCATACAAATTTGACCTTGTAGAACTACATTTTATGAAACTACATTGTGATAATGTTCAGAATTAAAAAGAAATCAAATAAAACTACATGGTCACTTGCACAGTCTGTTAAATCCTACGAGGTTAAGAAAATGTGCATTACTATGTCCCTACTTTATCTGAAAGAAGAAAATAAAACCTGAAAACATTAATCAGTGTTATTATCAATGATGAAACAATGCCTAGATCAACATCCTACAAACTTAAGATATCTAAATATTTGAGTATACCATCACTAGCAACAAATACCACTGTTTATGAGTGAAAGAAAGCTTCACATTTTTATAAGACACAGTTTCTGTTGTCAGTAAAACTTTCTAAATGTAAGATACATGTATCATATGTCCTTTACAGGGGCCATTAATAAATAGAATGTCATTACAGTTTATTTAATTATATTTGACACATTAGCACATTGTGCTCATGTCTCCATAAAACATTTTTCCCCACATCGATAAATGTAACCCTTATAATTGGTGACCAAAAACAAGCCACATATCTGGGATAAGGCTAACCCAATGTTTAATGATGTAACTAAACTATAGATTGATCCCACACTACATATATATACACATACTCCTTGTACAATAAAGTATTATACTTAATTGATTGGTTGCAGATTCACATTCCATGCTATTACTGTGTATGATCCCCAAAAATCACAATTTTAATATAATGTTATTCAGGAGAGCCCCTCCTAAAATATGTCTCATGTATATTGCACCAATAGCTTTCAGGTCTTTCAACATTTTATTAGTTAACTAGAGTTTCTTTAAGAATAATTATATACACATTTTATTGTTAATTAGATCATATTAATGCAGAGTGACCCTAATCCAAAACTGACTTTGCCTCCTGCAGTAGCATAACTAGGAACTTGAATAATAAAAAGCAAAAGGAGTGAAATTGTACAAAGTATAAAACTTTACATATGAAGACGTGCTGTCTGCACCTGGAATAAAGAAGCAAAATATTACTTTAGTCAAACTAATAATCAGACTGATGATTACTAAATATTGAAATCAGGTAGCACAAAATAAGTTATAGCCAATACCAATAAGGGATCTTGCTCACCAGAGCTTACAAGCTAAGAATAGAAAATTAAGACTCTAATTATCTAACTCACCCCCTGTATGTGCTACAGATAGCACATATAATAGGATGGTAGCACTGTTGTTACCATGCATCACTCTTCACTATTCTTTTTAGAAAATAAGAAACAAATATAAACTTGGAGTTCCCTTGTACCAAATAAATAAATCCCATTGCTGTCTTTGTGAATACTACTAAGTAGGCAAATGTATAAGGATGACAGTATACATAATACTGTACAATAAGATAGGGACATGACAAAATAAACATCAAAAGCTACAAGGGTGAATAAGCACCTTATTTACAAGAGTGATACACTAAAAATAAAATGCACCTTGCTCTACTGCAGTCCATAATATAAAAGACAGAACACCTATTATAACCTACAATTTATATTATAATAAATCAAGACCTATTCCTATGATAGACATTTCCCTGTTTAAAAGCATAAAAAATAAAAATTAACAAATGTTTTAGAATAAGAACGTATTCTGAGTTTTTTGAGGGTTTTTTTGGTCAGCTTATCACGTTTCTGTCTAATTAACCAAACATAACTTCCCTAAACGTGCCCCTTTCATCTCAGTACAGAGCATAAAAGTGATTTAATTAATAACTATTTCTAAAATGGTGATTTTACCTTCTAAACTCCTAAACACATACTGAAAGAAATACAGTATCTTGTCTAACATGTAAAACCTACAACTGTAAAAAGCATGACATTAATTATATTAGCAGCATTGAATTTATCTACAGATTCAAGATTTGCTGGGACTTGTGGTTCTACAACAGATAGTACTCAGAGAGCAGCTACAACAATGAGATATATACATAAATTGTATCTAAGCACCCAATCAGGGGAGAGATCATTACAGTCATCTGTATCATCAAAACGTCTAATATTCTTATGACTATAAACTTCATTATTATTTATGTCAGATTGAACCCTCTGCCTATTGCAGTATTCCAGCAAGAAAAAAGGGGCTAACGATTATAAAACAAAACAAATCATTTGTTTTCAGTTTAAGATGCTATGATTACCTACAAACATTTTCCTGCCAGAAGCAGTATGCTAGATAGGAAAAAAAAAAAATATGGGTGAACGTTGTGTCGTAAATTACTTAAAACGACAACTTTCTTTTTTCTACAGTTTAACTAACTTCTAACTCCCTCAGCCCATTCATGGCGCTATCTAGCTGAGGTACATATTCAAAAGAATATAAAAAAGATTAATGAATCGTGCCTTCCGCACACACACACTGCCAATAAGATTTTGAACTTTGATGCTAAAATCAATCAGTCACCATAGATGTATCAATCCCTAGCCTCTCCACAAAGTCACATACAATCATTCACATAGGTATTCATTTTACACCTCATACAAAACACACACACACACACACACACACACACACATTTAACTCATATAAATATAAATCCTCCTATCAAATACTAATAACACGTGCCACAAAATCAAAGATATGACATGGAAAGTGCTAATTATATTTGTATGGGAGATACATACCATTTCCATATTCATCATACACTATGCAGAATTCGGCATCAGTTGCCTACCTCTTACAATTCACTTATAGAACTAAAACACAGGGTCCTTACACACCAACGTCTTTACAACCACTACAGACTTATTCTAACCTCATTTGGGAGATGATCAGTCTCCCTCACACATACAATATTCCCTAACAGTCTACAAAGATTACAAAGAAATTAACTTACATTTGTGAACATTCATTAACAAAATGTCATTATCTTCTGTTGTCTATATAATACACAGTAGCTCCACCTAGCAAAGTATGCATACATATGAACACAAATTCCTGACTATATAAAAATATACAAGACAGACAGGTTAGTTAGTAATTACTTATGGACAGCAGTGCTCAGAGTAAAGCCAATAGGCACCATACACGCATACGTCTCCTTACCAAAACGCTTGTCTCAAGACACGAAAAACCGCCAAGCCCTGCTTGCCACGGCGATCAGGAATGTCTCAACCTGATCTTAACTCAGTTAGTACACAGACCGTTATAACAGATAAACATATATACACCTATATTACAAAGATGATACATATATTTTAACTTTGTTAACAAATGGAGCTCCAAAACATTTACCTTATTTACCTGTCAGGACTTTCTCTAAACTCATGAGTATTATTCTCCTGCTTTTAGTGCCGGCTTCAATTTCTTTACACACTTCTGGCCATTTAACATACATACAGGTCTTCACACACAGACACTTATACACAATGTTTTCGTTAACTAGTAGAACGGCACAATTCCTTAAGAGATTACTGTACTTTTTCAACACTCCTAGTCCTGTACTCTACTAGAAAACATTGGCATTCTTATACCTTTATACATAATATTTTTGTTAAGTCAGGACTTACCTTTCCTGATATTTCTAAACTCATGAGTATTATTTTACACCACAACTTTATATTCAATGTTATACAAAACAAAAGGTACCTTTTTCTACTAGTAGCTACATATCGTACTTATCGTAAAAATCGTTCGGGTCCGCTGGTCCCGCGGCCGGGGTCACGGAGCTCCCGACCGGGTCGTGAGCGCGCCACTGGCGGCGCGCGCGCGACCCACGGGCAGGCATTTATAGGATCACGTACAGGCACGTGATTTTGCCTGCCCGTGCCATTTTGCCGCAGTATATCTGCGTTAGGCGGTCGGGAATCGGTTAAGACACCCACAGTTGAGAAAACCCAACCTACCATCACTAAGGTCTGCCTGGTGGACAGCGATACCCCAACAACAACCACCTGCCCCTCCTAGCTCTAGCAAAACACGGCACAACACAATGCAGAACTAATAATAGGTGTCTGCTAACCTGATATATTGCGCAATATTGTGTTGAGCTCAGTGCCTCACCAGCATGGAGTTAAGCAAGATCGGAGTTGAGGTTATGCTGTCCCCGTACGGGCCACCAAATGAAGTAGAATAGTAAAGTATCGAACCAGGCAGAACTTAAGCAATGCAGGTTTATTAACAGCTGATAACATACATGTTTATGTTCAAAGTATTACAAGATACAGATCTAATTTATACAGTTTCTTACAATGCAAGCATATTAGATATAGGAATTCTTATTCCCTAACCAAATTGAAACAATTGTGAATTGTTCTCACCTTGAACCAGAATGGGTCTTTTCTGCCAATTCTTGGGAACCCGTCACCTGATAGGGACCAGTCGATCGACCAGTGATCTGGTCCCCTCACAGAGTTTTGGGTTCCTGCTCGACCAAGTTTGTGAGGGAAATTCACCTGAGACCACACAAGTTAAGAAGTCTTCTCTGGCTCGTACAAGGAGAGAAGTATCGGACAGATATTTGCCTATTGGTTCTGACCGTCTGCGACCCTTGCAATAGGGCTGCATAGACAGTCAGCCTGATAGACGCCTATCTGACTTGTCTGAAAAACAATTGTAGAGCTTGCATTTATATACCCATTTACAAGCCTATCTCAGGCATTCTTTCCTACATGTGATTGGTCGCTAAGATCTACGTCAATGTAACCAACCATAAATCTGACACCCGTTCTATAACCAGACAAACTTATTATTCCCAGAATTCCTATATGTTCATTAAAATGATTTATAACTGTGTTTGTCCAATTAAAAACACCTGTGTAGAGACAGTCTGGCACCCAGCTGTGTTATCAAACTCTCCTTATCTTTAAAAGATTTAACTTAACTTCAAGGGTGACAGATTTACGATTTTTGGGAGAATGAACTTTCAATAACCCCACCAGATGTGTTATATGTCTCACTATATGTATGTATGTTAATAGTTTTAATGAGGGCACAAACAGACCTTTCTTTGACCTTGTCAAACTTAATTTAATGTTCTTTACATAACTTTCCCGTATTCCACCTAATTATTTTAACCACCTGTATTCTTATCTTATCTGTCTGATTTATATGTATTTCAAGGACTTGACAATATATAACTTGAAACTATTCTAATGAACTTTCACCCAGTAAACTATAAAAGTATGAGACAGAAGCAGAGAGGTCATCTAAAGTTCAACATTTAAATGAAATCTGTCTAAATCTATGGAAACACAGTATACATTATTAAAGATTAATAATTGTTGCTTTACTTATTGAATAGTAATATAGATAAAACCACTACTAAATAATAATACTAATATTAATAACAACAATAATAATAATTATATTATCAATAAAATATATGCAAATCAATATGAATAATATGAAATACATTGGCTAATATGAGATTCTACAACACACTCGGCAGCTCCGTTCTTTGCATGGAGCGGAGCTGAGAGCAGTACTCTGGGGAAGGGAAGGGGGGTCGTGAGCTCTCACTGACTGGTACAGCAGCTCCGCTGGAGGAGAGGAGAAAGTCAGCCTGGTCAGTCCATGTGTTAGGAGAGCCATTAATGGAGGCACAGTCCAGACTAAGAACGCTGAGCAGGGAGAGGGAATTGACTGAAACTAAGAGCAAGTAATACTCCCATCTCCCCATCCACCACCATCCCTCTGTCCCTGATCCCATCCCTCTGTTCCTGATCCCATTACACCCACCATCCCTCTGTCCCTGATCCCATTCCTCTTTCCCTGATCCCATCCCACCCACCATCCCTCTGTCCCTGGTCCCATCCCTCTGTCCCTGATCCCATCCCACCCACCATCCCTCTGTCCCTGATCCTGTCCCTCTGTCCCTGATCCCATTCCACCCACCACCCCTCTGTCCCTGATACCACCCCACTACCATCCCACTGTCCCTGATCCCATCCCTCTTTCCCTGATCCCATCCCACCGACCATCCCTCTGTCCCTGATCCCATTTCACCACCATCCCTCTGTCCCTGATCCCATCTTACCCCACCCCACCATCCCTCTGTCCCTGATCCCATCCCACCCCACCATCCCTCTGTCCCTGATTCCATCCCACCCACTATCCCTCTGTCCCTGAATCCCATCCCACCCACCATCCCTCTGTCCCTGATCCCATCCCACCCACCATCCCTCTGTCCCTGATCCCATCCCTCTGTCCCTGATCTCATCTCACCCACCATCCCTTTGTCCCTGATCCCATCTCTCTGTCCCTGATCCTGTCCCTCTGTCCCTGATCCCATCCCTCTGTCTCTGATCCCATCCCTCTGTCCCTGATCCCATCCCACCGACCATCCCTCTGTCCCTGATCCTGTCCCTCTGTCCCTGATCCCATCCCACCCACCATCCCTCTGTCCCTGATCCCACCCCACCACCATCCCTCTGTCCCTGATCCCATTCCTCTTTCCCTGATCCCATCCCACCCACCATCCCTTTGTCCCTGGTCCCATCCCTCTGTCCCTGATCCCATCCCACCCACCATCCCTCTGTCCCTGATCCCGTCCCTCTGTCCCTGATCCCATTCCACCCACCATCCCTCTGTATCTGATACCACCCCACTACCATCCCACTGTCCCTGATCCCATCCCTCTTTCCCTGATCCCATCCCACCGACCATCCCTCTGTCCCTGATCCCATTTCACCACCATCCCTCTGTCCCTGATCCCATCTTACCCCACCCCACCATCCCTCTGTCCCTGATCCCATCCCACCCCACCATCCCTCTGTCCCTGATTCCATCCCACCCACTATCCCTCTGTCCCTGAATCCCATCCCACCCACTATCCCTCTGTCCCTGATCCCATCCCACCCACCATCCCTCAGTCCCTGATCCCATCCCTCTGTCCCTGATCTCATCTCACCCACCATCCCTTTGTCCCTGATCCCATCTCTCTGTCCCTGATCCTGTCCCTCTGTCCCTGATCCCATCCCTCTGTCCCTGATCCCGTCCCTCTGTCCCTGATCCCATCCCACCGACCATCCCTCTGTCCCTGATCCTGTCCCTCTGTCCCTGATCCCATCCCACCCACCATCCCTCTGTCCCTGATCCCACCCCACCACCATCCCTCTGTCCCTGATCACATTCCTATTTCCCTGATCCCATCCCACCGACCATCCCTCTGTCCCTGATCCCATTTCACCACCATCCCTCTGTCCCTGATCCCATCCCACCCCACCATCCCTCTGTCCCTGATCCCATTCCTCTATCCCTGATCCCATGCCACCCACCATCCCTCTGTCCCTGATACCATCCCACCCACCATCCCTCTGTCCCTGATCCCATCCCACCCCATCCCACCATCCCTCTGTCCCTGATCTCATCCCATCCCTCTGTCCCTGATCCCATCCCATCCACCATCCCTCTGTCCCTGGTCCCATCCCACCCACCATCACTCTGTCCCTGATCCCATCCCACCCCACCCCACCATCCATCTGTCCATAATCTCATCCCACCCACCATCCCTCTGTCCTTGATCCCATCCCACCCACCATCCCTCTGTCCCTGATCCCATCCCTCTTTCCCTGATCCCATCCCACTGGCCATCCCTCTGTCCTTGATCCCATTTCACCACCATCCCTCTGTCCCTGATCCCACCCCACCATCCCTCTGTCCCTGATCCCATCCCACCACCATCCCTCTGTCCCTGATCCCATCCCACCCCAACATCCCTTTGTCCCTGATCCCATCCCTCTGTCCCTGATCCCATCCCACCAACCATCTGTCTGTCCCTGATCCCACCCCACCACCATCCCTCTGTCCCTGATGGGCTTTGAAACAGATTGATGTGTCATTAGAGTCCTGTGTATAATGTAGAGCCTGGTATATGATGTGCAGAGTCCTGTGTATAATGTACAGTCTGGAATATGATGTGCAGAGCCCTGTGTATAATGTAGAGCCTGGTATATGATGTACAGAGCCCTGTGTATAATGTAGAGCCTGGTATATGATGTACAGAGCCCTGTGTATAATATACAGTCTGGTATATGATGTACTACAGAGGACAGAGTGGGTGGATTATATAAGGGGTGGGGCTTATGAGAAGTGGGAGGGGTCAAAAAGGGTGGACGGGGTCTAGCGCCCCCCCATCTTAAAACTTCACCAGCCGCCACTGCCTACAGGGATATATAATGTAATACTGACATAAAATCACACACACATAGGTTGGACTTGATGGACTTGCTCTGCCAGCAAGTATCTACTCTCCATGTCAGCAAAAAAGTAAAATGGGGTATTATGATGTATGTAAGGGCTTCTTTGCATGTGTGTGGATAATGATTAATGCTAACATCCTTTCTGATCTTCCCATTTCTAATTTTTGCATTTGGAAATGAGTCTATAAAGGAGTAAAGAATGATGAGAATAGAGGGCGGAAAGTGCCTTTTGTTCATTGAACACTGTCAATATTTTTGTACTTTGGACCAATAAAAATCTAAAGCACATATACAAACATAATCTATCTGCTTTAAAGTGGTTCTAAACCTAGTTACACCACTTTTACCTACAGGTAAGCCTATAATAAGGCTTACCTGTAGGTACTGGAAATATCTCTTAAACATGCACAGTTTAGGAGATTTTTACCATATACACTTGCGCCAATGTCATCAGTGCATGATCACTGAAGAAAGGGCATTATCGTGCCATTTCTAAAGGGCCCGTGCCGTGACTGGTGGCTCCCAGGTGCATGTGCGGGAGTGACATCACGCGACTCCGGACAGTCATAGAGCCGGAGTCCATGGCCCCAGAAGATGGGTGGGATGGGAAGAGGGGTGAAGATGGATGTGGCCACCAACGGGGACAGCGGGGACATTGCGGGCTTCTTTTGCAGGTAAGTGCAACATAATGGGCTAGTATGTGATGTATACTAGCCCATTATGCTTTGACTTTGCAGGGGAAATAAGAGTAAGTAAAACCCATCAGGGTTTACTTCTTCTTTAACCGATTCATCCCCGGACCATTTGGCTGGCCAAAGACCAGAGCACTTTTTGCGATTCGGCACTCTGTCGATTTAACTGACAATTGCAAGGTCGTGCAACGTGACTCCCAAACAAAATTGACATCCTTTTTTTACCAAAAATAGAGCTTTCTTTTGGTGGTATTTGATCACCTCTGCGGTTTTTTCACTATAAACAAAAAAAGAGCGACAATTTTGAAAATTATTTTTTACTTTTTGCTATAATAAATATCCCCAAAAAATATATAAAAATACTTTTTTTTCCATAGTTTAGGCCGATACGTATTCTTCTACATATTTTTGGTAAAAAAAAATTGCAATAAGCGTACATTGATTTGTGCAAAAGTTATATCATCTACAAAATAGGGGATAGTTTTAGGGCATTTTTATTAATATATATTTTTACTAGCAATAGCGGCGATCAGTGATTTTCATCATGACTGCGACATTATGGCGGACACGTCGGACAATTTTTACCCATTTTTGGGACCATTGGCCTTAATACAGCGATCAGTGCGATTACAGTAAAAGTGTCACTGGCAGTGAAGGGGTTAAAACTAGGGGGCAGCGAAGGGGTTAATGTGTGTCCTAGTTTGTGTTCTAACTGAAGGGGGATGGGGACTGTGCAGGGGAACTAACAGATCGCTGTTCATACTCTGTATGAACAGACAATCTGTCAGTTCTCCCCTCAGAGAACCAAAAACTGTGTGTTTACACACACAGTTCTGGGTTCACTGTGTGCCTCGGGGAGCCTAGTGGCCGTCTATGTTACCGACGTAACATAACGGCGATTCGCGCAGCCGAGACTTGTTGCCGCAGTACCACTGCGGCAGCTGGTTGGCAAGTGGTTGAAGGCACACTTTATGGTTGTGGACCAAAATTATTTTCGATTTTTTTTTAAGTGTTAGCTACACACAGCTTGGCCGAGTTATATCCAGCCGAATCCAGACAACACTTTTTTTTAAAGAAGCACAGCAACCAGTTGCTTTTTGTTCTTTTGTAAAAAAAAAGGGTTTAAGCCATATGACTAAAAGAAAACCAGTGTAAGCGTATATTTTACAGACAAAAAAAGGAAGTTCATTGCTAAGGTTTAAATGTTAAAGTGTATATGCAGTATAACCATTTTTTTAGTCTTGGATTTAATCTCTTCCAGTATATTTTACGCTGTATATGTACTTGTAGGGAAATTTCCCCTGACTTTCTGTTCCATAGACACAACAGGAAGTTAGAGGAAACCTCCAAAAGTGGGGGGAATTTCTATTGTAGGCATTGTCCCTGTATTGAGGATAACTCTTTGTCCCCTTACCTTCTTAGTGACAATAGTCATCAACAAATACACGTCCAATGTGGACACAAACAGCAATAAAAAAAGTGATAGAGTGTCTAACTATTCCCTGCACCACCATAAACTAAAAAAGTGCTTTGCTAGATCTGGGAAATTCCATTCTCTCCTCTGATCTCAGCCAGGGACAAGCTGGTCCAATATAAAATTGCACACAGAACTCATTACACACCTCATAGGCTGCACCAGATGTCGCCGGCGCATTCTCCGGCATGCTGGCACTGCTCATACCAGCCGGGAGATTTCTTTCACATTTTCTGGACCTGCCCAGCAATTGTGCATTATTGGAAAGAAATACTCCGAGTGATTGCTCAGGTCACTAAGACCAGTGTCCCTTATGATCCCAAACATTGTCTGCTGGGACTGGTGGAACAAATGTCAATGCTCAGAGCCAGGAAAATACTTATATCCTTGTTATTGTATTATGCACGTAAGTCCATCACGATGACTTGGAAACAATCATCTCCCCCCTCTGTCAAATTCTGGAAGGACCTAGTGAATGCCAGCTTGCCCCTATATAAAGCCACCTACTCGGGCAGAGGTTGTCCACAGAAATTTGAAAAGATATGGACCTGTTGGTTATAAGATGGCACCACAGCAACTGATACGGTAGTCAACTCCTAGATTCACATTCTGGTTGTAGTACGGTAGTAGACTGACCCAATTACCTTCATGTCTTATCATCCTGTCATTATGAATTTGAGCACGTATTCTCCTAAACTAAACCTCTCCCCACATTGGGGTATAGATAAGTTAAGTTGTTTCAAATGTTTGTTCTGCCCTGTTGTGGCCTGTTGCTGCATCAGTGTCAGGTTATTTATATGGTAGGATGCGCCCCGTTGTGGATTGTTACCGCATCGGGGGATCTGCCCCTGCGTGGGCAATGTTTGGCCCCGGTGTGGGCAAAATTGTATGTAATTGAAAAATTCAATAAAAATGATTTTCAAAAAAAAAAAAAAAGTGCTTTGCTTAGAGATACACTGTAATAAAGAGAGATTCCTCAAGCTGGTAAAACTATAGGGTATTAGACTGTATAACACAGCTAGCAATGGTCAACTCCATTGATCACATTTTGTACCTATAACACTTCTTTTCATTTTAGAAATGTACATAGTTTTAGCCATAAGGATACCATACATACAGTATTCTTCACAAGTTAAAAGATCCTCACATAATATTCCATGTATGTGTTGTAATCTTAACCAGTCCAGCACATCAAATGTATGAACATAAGACATTGTCCTGGACATTAAAATATTTGTGCATGTTCACACAATGCAATCTACTCCTTGACCTCCCCCACCCTAGATATCTGCTGCCTTCCACAGACATAGTCCACTGGAATGTTGTGAGCCTGCAGCAAAAATCTTTTCTGTGCTGGCTATACCTGCACAGTTGATCTCCATAGACTTCTAGAGGGCCAATTTCCACCCCAAAATATTAGTATACATGCCTGTTCAAGACTCGCTACAGGGCCATCAGTATTTTTCTATGTACAGTAGCTTCATTATTTGTAGTTTTGCCCCTGCACAGTGGCTCCCAAGCCACTATTTGTGGACCGCAGAGACATTTTAAATAAGTAAAAATTTGGCTCTGTCAACATTACTCATGAAATTTGTAGATAGAGAGATAGATAGCTTAGACATTTTCTGTGGCTGGCCAAAGCTTTTAAGTGGTTGTTATTCTTAAGATAGTATTAAAATTAAATGTTTGCTCAAGTTAAACTAATTTGACTAGAGCCTTTTCCTTAAGTGGTGAATAAGTGCCAGCATGAATTCCCACAGTAAGAACTGAGTATTTGCATTCAGTTAGCACACAAGATGACAGACATAAAAATTCATGAAAATTTGGCAGATATGATCCCCTAAGGCAGTAAGGTGGGCTTTCTGTTCACCTTTAAGCTTGGTTCTGGCAGGAAAACAGGAAAAAGTCTTAATAAGCCTCTGTAACAAGCAGCAAAAAATTGGAAGAGTTAAAGATTACAAATATAGATGTTTTAAACCCATGCCTGAACAAAAAAAATGATTTATGACATTTACAGACATAGCTACATTTAATTAGGCAAATGTTGCAAGTTTACTTTTACTCATAAATGTAGATATCCTCTTTGAAGTATAAGAAAAGGAATATTAATATAAATAATTTTTTAAACACTTAATGTTTTTAACTATTGGTATAACAAGTCACGTACAGGGGTGCAGCAATACAGTATTTGATTAGCACATATGTGTTTGCTCTGCTTTGTGCTGCACAGTGATGATTGATGCAAAGCAATGGGACTGCTTTAGGAGTGGTCTATAATCTCTGCTTAAAAAAAATGTCCAGAGAAACCACAGGCATGCAAAACCACTAGTGGCAAGGCACAAGTTAATTGTAAATTTGAAAGGCCACACACTTCTGCCTGTATGCTGATAGAAAGTAGCAAACAGATGATATGTATGAAATATCTCTGATCAATCCAAAATGGAGCTCAAAATGGTTGTAAGTAGAGGTGTACCTTGCTCATGCCTTTCTTGTGAATGTTTTTCGAAGGGACCCTTTTTTGTCATATACACCTCTACGACTTAGCTCTTATTGACAGAATATAGCACACTCCATGGTGAAGAGTTCATCAATTAACCACTTCAGCCCCGGAGGATTTGGCTGCTCAATGACCGGAGCACTTTTTACAATTTTGCACTGCGGTGCTTTAACTGGTAATTGCACGGTCATGCAATGCTGTACCCAAACAAAATTTGCATCCTTTTTTTTCCCACAAATAGAGCTTTCTTTTTATGGTATTTGATTGTCTCTGCAATTTAAATTTTTTGTGATATAAATGGAAAAAGACCAAAAATTTTGACAAAAAATTATATTTTCTACTTTTTGGTTATACAAAAAATCCAAAAAAAATGTCCAGAGAAACCACAGGCATGCAAAACCACATACATTTAGGGCAAAGTGTATTCAGCCACATGTCTTTGGTAAAAAAAAAAAAAATGATAAGCGTATATTTATTGGTTTGCGCAAAAGTTATAGTGTCTACAAACTAGGGTACATTTTCTGGAATTTACGCAGTTTTTAGTTTATGACTGCCTATCTCATTTCTTGAGGTGCTATAATGGCAGGGCAGTACAAGCCCCCCCCCCCCCCCCCCAAATGACCCCATTTCGGAAAGTAGACACCCCAAGGAAATTGCTGAGAGGAAT
This sequence comes from Lithobates sylvaticus, assembly GCA_028564925.1. Lineage (NCBI taxonomy): Eukaryota > Metazoa > Chordata > Amphibia > Anura > Ranidae > Lithobates > Lithobates sylvaticus. The sequence continues at coordinate 212,149,412 of CM053028.1, forward strand.
GTTGAGCCCATTGAATATTTTTTTTTTGTCACAAGTGATTGAAAAATGTCAAAAAAGAAAACATTACAAAAGTTGTCACCAAATTATATTTTGCTCACACGTGCCATGGTTATATGTGGAATTACACCCCAAAATACATTCTGCTGCTTCTCCTGAGTATGGGGATACCTCATGTGTGTGACTTTTTGGAAGCCCAGCCGCGTAACAGACCCCGAAAACCAAAGCACCGCCTTCAGGATTTCTAAGGGCGTAAATTTTTGATTTCACTCCTCACTACCTATCACAGTTTCGAAGGCCATAAAATGCCAAGATAGCACAAAACCCCCCCCAAATGACCTAATTTCGGAAAGTAGACACCCCAAGCTATTTGATGAAAGGCATGTTGAGTCCATATAATATTTTATATTTTGCCACAAGTTGCGGGAATTTTACAAATTTTTTTTTTTGCACAAAGTTGTCACTAAATGATATATTGCTCAAACATGCCATGGGCATATATGAAATTACACCCCCAAAATACATTCTGCTGCTTCTCCTGAGTACGGGGATACCACATGTGTGAGACTTTTTGGGAGCCTAGACGTGTACAGGACCCCGAAAACCAATCACTGCCTTCAGGCTTTCTAAGGGCGTAAAATGGTGATTTCACTTCCTCACTACCTATCACAGTTTTGGAGGCCATGAAATGTCAAGATAGCACAAACCTCTCCAAATGACCCCATTTTGGAAAGAAGACACTTCAAGCTATTTGCTGAGAGACATGTTAAGTCCATGGAATATTTTATATTTTGCCACAAGTTTCGAGTAAATTGCAATTTTCTTTATTTTTTACACAAAGTTGTCACTAAATTATATATTGTTAAAACATGGCATGGTTATATGTGGAATTACACCCTAAAAAACATTCTGCTGCTTCTGACCCCAAAAACCAATCACCGTCTTCAGGATTTCTAAGGACGTAAATTTTGGATTTCACTTTGCCTATCACAGTTTTGGAGGCCATGAAATGCCCAGATAGCACAACCCCCCCCCCCCCCCCCAAAATGACCCAAAAGCAGACACCCCAAGCTATTTGCTGAGAGGCATGAGTAGTTTGCAGATCTCGCTTTTTGTCACAAAGTTTTGAAAATTGAAAAAAAAAAAAAAAAATATTTTCTTTCTTCATTTTCAAAAATAAATGAGAGCTGCAAAATACTCAACATGCCTCTTAGCAAATACATTGTGTCTACTTATCAAAATTGGGTCATTTGGGGGAGTTGTGCCATCTGGACATTTCAGGGCCTCAGTAACTATGATAGGTAGTGAGGAGTAAAGTCAAAATTTTTAACCTTTAGAAAGCCTAAAGGCGGTGATTGGTTTTTGGGGTTCTGTAGGCAGCTGGACTCCCAAAAAGTTTCACACATTTGGTATTCCCATACTCAGGAGAACAGCAGAATGTATTTTGGGGTGTAATTCCACATATAACCATGCCATGTTTGAACAATATATCATTTAGTGCCAACTTTGTGCGAAACTTTTTTACAATAATGGTGGTCTCCGCAGCGGATTCGACGCAAGATCACCGTTATCGGCGGCAGGAGAGGTGCCCCCACCCCTTCTAGCCGCTCTCCCGTGCCCTCTGCCGCTTACCGGAGCCTTTGGCAGCGGGGGAGGCGATCGGGTCCTGTCACTTCCTTGGTATGGAGACGAGTGAGGCTAAGATGGCCCCCACCCGCCTCTATACCATAGCAGGGCAGAAGCGACGTCAAAACTTCACTTCCGTCTATACCTCTTAAAGGAACATTTTTTCAATGTCATTTCTTTAAATGACATTTTTTTTTTTTTTTTTTTTTGCATTTAAGTCTAAATATGAGATCTGAGGACTTTTTGACCCCAGATCTTATATTTAAGAGGACCTGTCATGCTTTTTTTTCTATTACAAGGGATGTTTAAATTCCTTGTAATAGAAATAAAAGTGACTTATTTTTTTATTTAAAACAGTGTAAAAATTAATAAAATCAAGTAAAATAACTGAGATTTTTTTTTTTTTTAAAGCGCCCCGTCCTGATGAGCTTGCGTGCAGAAGCGAACGCATATGTGAGTAGCGCCCGCATATGAAAACGGTGGTCAAACCACACATGTTGTGATGTATCACCACAATCGGTAGAGCGAGAGCAATAATTATAGCCCTAGACCTCCTCTGTAACGCAAAACATGCAACCTGTAGAATTTTTTAAATGTCGCCTATGGAGATTTTTGAGGGTAAAAGTTTGACACCATTCCACAAGCGGGCACAATTTTGAAGCGTGACATGTTGGGTATCAAATTTACTCGGCGTAACATTATCTTTCACAATATATAAAAAAATTGGTCTAACTTTACTGTTGTCTTATTGTTTATTCAAAAAAAAAGTAAGTAAGTAAGACCGCTGCGCAAATACAGTGTGCAAAAAAAGTATTGCAATGACCACCATTGTATTCTCTAGGGTGTTAGAAAAAAAACAATATATAATGTTTGGGGGTTCTAAGTAATTTTCTAGCAAAAAAAAAATGTTTTAAACATGTAAACACCTAAAATCCAGAACGAGGCTGGTCTTAAAGTGGTTAATAAATAGAACAGACTATCATTCTGAGCCCAGCATTTTTCCTTCTTGTCCCAATCATTTTTGGTCACTACTGCGTATTGATATGTAAAACACTTTGTTAAATCAGAACTTACTGATCAATAATGACATCTAGTTAACATCATTAAATTTCCCACAATAAATATGTTGAACAATGCTCTACCTGACTCAAGCTGAGCTCCTCCACATCTTCCTGCCTGGAAGGCCCAGGTTGGATATTGGAAGCCTCAGCTGGGGGGGGGGGGGAGGAAGCCTTCAAGGAAGATTGGAGAGTGCTTGCCTGGGTTCCCTCTGGTCTGCCAGAAAATGCAGTCTCTCATAGTACCACAGCCTGGGTACATAAATGTCATCTGCAGCTCCTGATCTCAGGGAATCATGGACCTTCTTGCGCTCCCTCAGATATGTACTCCTCATGACACCAATTTTGGCCTTCAAATAGGTGATGTCTGCCGTGGGGACCACTGGCTTCACAAATGTAAGCAGTTTCTCCAGCCAGGCCTTCCTCTTTCATAAGTTCTTATAAAAGGGGTGGTTCACCTGCCACAAACAGGGCAGCTCCCTGAACATATCAATGAATAGGGGTATAAATTCTGTGTCTTTGAATGGATCCATATTCTCTGCAAGACACAACACAAGACAAACCCTAATGTCAGGCTAAACTCTTCTAATCTTGTCCCAATATAAGCCTCAATCAAGAAGCACTATAGGCCAGTGATGTACTAAGTTAAAATTGTACCTTCGTTTCCAAAAATCAGTGCTTCCGCTACTCCTTCCTCCACTCACAGATCGTACGTACGATGCACGCGAGTTACATTTTATATACAGTGCGCATGCGTGAAACTCCACCGCCCCTGACGTTCTTTCTAGTCTATTCCCCGCCCCTTCTCTTTCGGCACAGTGGGGAGAGCACATGGCGGAGAGACAACAGGTGCATGCTAATTACAGCAACGAGGAGGACAGTTTTGGGGTACGATGATCCAAGGATCAACTGTGGAAACGCTGGTCAGACCTGAAACTGAGGGAGTACGATTAGGGTTGAGCGAACCCGAACTGTAAAGTTTGGTTTTGTACCGGACTTTTGGGTTTTTGGTACCCTGACCCGAACCTGAACAATTTACTGTATGTTCGGGTTCGAGTTTGGTGTTCGGCATTGTAATGGCGTTTTTTTAAAAAGCTGCAGGGCAGCCAATCAATATTTGTTTAACTTGTGTGCCCTCAGAAACCATCACACCCATGCCTACTAATGGCATAGCTGTGATTGGCCAGTGCAGCATGTGACCCAGCTAGAGGCACATAGCACAGCACGTCACTCTGCTTTAGATATTGTAGGGAGATGTTGCTGCTGCTGCTTTAAAGTGAGAGATTTAGATAGGAGTCCTGCTTCAGAAATCAAATTACTCAGACGATCTACCTTGATTTTTTTGTGTGGGTGCAGTGCACAATCTTTTTACCCTGCCCTGAGCCCAGTGCCAGAGAAAAGATAACTTTTATCCGTCTGTTAGTTAGGTTGGCGTCGGCGGGCATTTTATGCAAGCTCAGTGCACCAGCACTGCATATGCATATGTTACTGTGAGATACACCCTTTAGATACTGTTGCTCTATTCTTCTATTCTAAAAACACCCATTTAGGGCCAAAAAAAGTATTTTGCAGTGTTTCCTGCATATCTTTACATGTGAGATACACACTTTAGATACTGTTCTTCTATTCTGCTATTCAAAAAATAATAATTTAGTGCAAAAAAAAAATTTTTTGAATAGCATTTTCTGCATATCTGTACGTGTGAGATACACCCTTTAGATACTGTTGCTCTATTCTGCTATCCTAAAAACACCCATTTAGGGCCAAAAAAAATATTTTACAGTGTTTCCTGCATATCTGTACGTGTGAGATACACACTTTAGATACTGTTCTTCTATTCTGCTAGTCAAAAAAAGAATAATTGAGGGCAAAACATTTTTTTTTTTGAATAGCATTTTCTGCATATCTGTACATGTAAGTAACACCCTTTAGATACTGTTGCTCTATTCTGCTATTCTAAAAACGCCCATTTAGGGCCTAAAAAAATATTTTACAGTGTTTCCTGCATATCTGTATGTGTGAGATACACACTTTAGATACTGTTCTTCTATTCTGCTATTCAAAAAAAGAATAATTTAGGCCAAAAAATCTTTTTTTGGAATAGCATTTTCTGCATATCTGTACGTGTGAGATACACCCTTTAGATACTGTTGCTCTATTCTGCTATTCTAAAAACACCCATTTAGGGCCAAAAAAAATATTTTACAGTGTTTCCTGCATATATGTACGTGTGAGATACACACTTTAGATACTGTTCTTCTATTCTGCTAGTCAAAAAAAGAATAATTTAGGGCAAAACATTTTTTTTTTGAATAGCATTTTCTGCATATCTGTGATAGACAATATTATGTGATAGACAATAGACAAATTTTTTGAATAGCATTTTCTGCATATCTGTACGTGTGAGATACACCATTTAGATACTGTTGCTCTATTCTGCTGTTGCTGCAAGATCAGAGTTGGCACCTGCAGCCGATGTCCATCAGTCTTTTACCTCACCCCCTTGCAAATCAGCCAAGTAGTCTGAGCCCCAAATCATGCAGCAGTCTCTTCTGCTTTTTGATGACCCAGTTTCCCAGGGCCATCCATCTAGCCCTGCCCCAGAAGTGGAAGAGATTGTGTGCACCGATGCCGAACCACTTATGTTTCAAGATGAGTACATGGGAGGACCATCGCAGCACGTCTCGGATGATGACGAAACACAGGTGCCAACTTCTGCTGCTTTTGCAATTGTGCAGACCGACAAGGAGGGCAGGGGTGAAGACTGGGTGGAAGATGATGTGGAGGACAATGAGGTCCTCGACCCCACATGGAATCAACGTCATGCAGGTGACCTGTGTTGTTTGGAGGAAGAGCCACCAGCACAGCAGAAGAGGGAGCAGGGTGTAAAAGCAGAGCGTCCGTCCCCTAGACAGTACGCTTGCTACTGCCCAATGCAGCAAGGGACCGAGCACACCAAAGCCAGGTCCAAGGAGTTCCCTAGCGTGGCAGTTCTTCAGACAATGTGCTGATGAAGACACGAGTGGTTTGCACACTGTGCAATCAGAGCCTGAAGCAAGGCATAAACGTTCTCAACCTAAGCACAACCTGCATGACCAGGCATCTAAGTGCAAAGCACGAGCTGCAGTGGAGTAGACACCTCAAAAACCAAGAAAGGTCTCTGGCTCCTCCTGCTTCCTCTTCTGCTGCAGTCTCGGCCTCTTCATCCACCTCTGTAGTGACAGTGGCACCTGCCACCCCGCAAACAGAGGATCTGCCAGCATCACTACCACCTGGGTCACCAACCATCTCCACAATGTCCCAGGGAATCGTTCAGCTCTCTATCTCCCAAACACTGGAGCGGAAGAGGAAGTACCCCCCACCCACCCGCGATCCCTGGCCCTGAATGCCAGCATTTCAAAATTCCTGGCCTTTGAAATGCTGTCATTGCGTCTGGTGGAGACACAAGCCTGATGGCATTAGTTGTCCCACAGTACGTCGTGCCCAGCCGCCACTACTTTTCCAGACGAGCCATCCCTTCCCTGCACAACCAAGTGGGGGACAAAATCAGGTTTGCACTGCGCAACACCATCTGTGGCAAGGTCCACCTAACTATGGATACGTGGACCAGTAAGCACAGTCAGGGACGTTATATCTCCCTAACAGCACACTGGGTAAATGCAGTGGCGGCTGGGCCTGAGGCGGATAGCAGTTTGGCGCATGTCCTTCCACCACCGAGCATTGCAGGGCGCTTCAGTTTGCCTCCTGTTGCTAACTCCTCCTACTTCGCTTCCTCATCCTCTACCACCTCCTCATCCGGTCAGCGTAACACCTTCACCACCAACTTCAGCACAGTCAGGGGTAAATGACAGCAGGCAGTTTTAAAACTTTCCTGTTTGGGGGAAAAACCCCACACCGCGCAGGAGTTGTGGAGGGACATGGAACAACAGACCGATGAGTGGTTGGTGGCAGTGAGCCTCAAGCCTGGCCTGGTGGTGTGCGATAATGGGCGAAATCTCGTAGCAGCTCTGGGCCTAGCCGGTTTGATGCACATCCCTTGCCTGGCACATGTGCTGAATTTGGTCGTACATAGGTTCCTTAAAAATGACCCTGCTATGCCAGAGCTGCTGCAGAAAGTGCGGGCCGTCTCTGCGCACTTTCAGAGTTCTCACCCATAAGCTCGGCCTTACCGCTCACCGCCTCATATGTGACGTGCCCACAAGGTGGAACTCCACCTTGCACATGCTGGCCAGACTGTGCGAGCAGCAGCAGGCGATAGTGGAGTTTCAGCTGCAGCACGCACGCGTGAGTCGCTCTGCGGAACAGCACCACTTCACCACCAATAACTGGGCCTCCATGCGAGACCTGTGTGCCTTGTTGCGCTGTTTCGAGTACTCCACCAACATGGCCAGTGCCGATGATGCAGTTCTCAGCGTTACTATCTCAGTTCTATGCCTCCTTGAAAAAACGCTTTGGGCGATGATGGAAGAGGATGTGGCACAGGAGGAGGAGGAGGAAGAGGGATAATTTTCAAGACTTTCAGGGCAGTCATTCACAAGTGGCTACGAGGATGGGTTCCTGTACCAACAAACGCCAGGTACACAATTGTCCAGCAAGGGCACAGTTCTGGAGGATGACGAGGTGGAGGATAAGGAGGAGGAGATGGAGGAGGAGGAACCATGTTCACAGCAGGGTGGCATCCAGACCAGCTCATGGCCATCACTGGTGCATGGCTGGGGGGATATAGAGGACACAGATGATACACCTCCCACAGAGGACAGCTTTTGCCTCTGGGCAGCCTGGCACACATGAGCGATTACATGCTGCAGTGTCTCCGCAACGACCGCTGAGTTGCCCACATTCTAACTGGTGCTGATTACTGGGTGGCCACGCTGCTGGATCCCCGTTACAAGGACAAGGTACCGTCCTTAATTACCTCACTGGAGCGTGATCTAAGATGCGCGAGTACAAGTGCACACTGGTAGACGCGCTGCTGGTGGCATTCCCACCTGACAGCGGGGGCACGGTGGAAGCACAAGGCGAAGGCAGTGGAGGAGGAAGAGGTCGCCAACACAACCGGGGCACTGTCAACACCTCAGAAGGCAGGGTTAGCATGGCCAAAATGTGGAAAAGTTTTGTCAGCACGCCACAACAACCAGCACCACCAGCTGATATGGAACGTCTTAGCAGGAGGCAGCATTTCACCAACATGGTGGAGCAGTATGTGTGCACACACCTACACGGACTGAATTACGGGTCTGCCCCCATCAACTTCTGGGTCTCCAAATTGGGCGCATGGCCTGAGCTTGCCCTTTACGCCTTGGAGGTGCTGGCCTGCCCTGTAGCCAGTGTATTATCTGAACGTGTATTTAGCAGGGCAGGGGGGTGTTATCACAGACAAGCTCAGCCGCCTGTCCAGAGCCAATGTGGACAAGCTCACGTTCATTAAAATGAACCAGGCATGGATCCCACAGGACTTGTCCGTACCTTGTGCAGAATAGACTTGTATACCGGTGTTATGACAAAAACTGTCCGGCCATCGGATAGTGTCCGCCCTGTACTGCATAGTCGCAGCGCTTGCGCAGTATGGAGAACAAGGAGATTCCAAAAATCTCCGAAGATGAATGGCGCCTGCAAGCCCCACCATCCAAGTGGACATGCGGTAGCACATAGTAACAGGGCCCCTCGCGGGCTCGCTTCACTCGCCACGCTTCGGGCACGGCCTCGCTTCTCTCGGCTATTTTTTATTTTGACTATATGTCCACTTGGATGGTGGGGCTTGAACCTGGACTCACAGCGCAGGCGCCGTTCGTCTTCAGATATTTTCGGAATCCCCTTTGTTGTAATGTGTTAATGCCAATTTATGTAGGATATTGTATTAAAGTAACATATTGACCAGAAATTCAGTTGAGTTGTCAAACCCAACTGAATTTAAACATATCAAAGGTACAGCTGAAGACCCTTTGATGTGTAAATCTTATGCAAGTCTACCTAGGTGTGTGAGGAACATTTCAAAGGAAGTATTTATTGATGGTAATTAGACTTGAGGGGGTATTCATGGTAAACATTTGGTTGACTTAGCAGAAACCGCGCAGTACAGGGCGGTCACTATCCGACGGGGGACAGATTTCCACACATCACCGGCCTTACCCAGCCATTGTTGTATTTTGGATCTTTCTTACTCTTTTGGGGTGTACCCTAATTAAAAAAAAATTCAATTAAAAACAAAAACCAGTGTTGGCTACCTTGTCCTCCTCCACCGCCGCTTTTTATGTTATTTTAAGTTATTTACTAAACCATTTTGTTTTGCAGGACAGGACATTGTCTGGCATATCAATGGCCCCCCTACCCTCAAAGTACTCCATGTTTTGATTTTTGACCTCCCCAGTGCTTTGGGGGGGGGGGCAAGCCAGGATGACCAGCTTCAAGTGCCGTCAGGTTGGCAAGTTCTGGAAAGTCTGCCTCAGGCCCAACTTGTGCAAAATGCAGCAGGAAAGCACTATATGGTTTAGTTTATATTCCGCCATGTGGATCGGTGTCAAAAATAGGCGGAACTGGCTGGCCATTATCCCGAAAGCGTTCTCCACCACTCTTCTGACTCTGGCCAGCCAGTAATTAAAAACACTCTGGTCCGGGGTGAGGGTTCTCATAGGGAATGGCCGCATAAGATGGTCCCCCAGTGCAAACGCTTCATCAGCGACAAGGACGAAGGGGAGTCCTTCCACATTCTCCTCTGGAGGTGGCAAGCCAAAACTGCCACTCTGGAGATGCCAGTAGAACTCAGTCTGGGCGATCACTCCACCATCCGACATCCAGCTATTTTTCCCCACGTCCACATACAGGAACTCGTAAGTAGCTGACAACACCGCCAACATCACAATACTATAATACCCCTTGTAATTATAATAGTAGGACCCCAAGTTGGGGGGCGGGACGATGCAGACGTGTTTCCCATCAATTGCACCTCCACAATTGGGGAAGTCCCAACGGGTGGCAAAGTGGGAGGCCACAGTCTGCCATTCCTGTGGCATTGAATAAAACTGTGGAGTCAAACAAGAAAAAAAAATTATTTTTCACATCAAAATTGCAATCAGATTAGACACAAACATTTTTGTCCAACATAAGTATAACATTTTTTAAATTGAGTATTTAAAGCCAAAAGTATAAGGTCCACTTATCAGATTCCTCACCCCATCTGATGGTCCATTGCAAAAATTTAGGGGGGGGGGGGGGGCTTGGACAGATAACCCTATCCACTTCATTGAGAGCTGAATGCACAAATAATGTGTGTTAACTTTGGCCAGCCCCTCATTACTTACACTATTGGCAGCCCACTGGACAGGTAAGAAGTGTCATAATACAAAAAATAAAAATACACACTGAACAAATGGAAGCACATTTTTACATTCTACTATTACCTATCAAGATAATAATAGGAGAAACAAACTTTAAACAGTAGCATTTAAAAGTATTCAGGCGGGCACTTGCACTACATACTTTGGTGAATTCATTCATAAATATGACCACAAAAGAGGTAGGTATAGTGTGTATGGGTTGGCAAAGTCAGCAGATAGAGGATTGGTATCAGCTGACTTAGCGGTTGGGGGGAGGGAGGGTTCCAAATGAGTTTGGCCCACCAAAAAAAAGCCTCTGGAACTCTGCATGTATTCCATTAGGGACTGATGAAAGAAATACAATACATTAGCAAACATTAAATACATATAATGTGATGTTAAAGGATCAAACTTACCTTCATATTGTCCTTCTGCAGGACCTGAATAATGGCAGAACAGGTCTCTGGGATAATGATCCCCAGAGCCCTTGGGGGAGATGCCTGTCGAGAACTTGAGGTCCTGAAGGCTTCTCCCCGTCGCCAAGTACTGCAACGTGGCGACTAGCCTAATGCAGGTATTCTGCCTGCTGATATAAGGGGTCAGCAAAGCCAACAGACGGTGAAAAACGGGGTCTGTCATCCTGAGATAATTCCTGAAATCATCATGATTATTCTCCTGGATCTCACGAAGCAAAGACATGCTGGAGCAACCAATTCTTGCTCCATGAACTCCTCCTCACCCTGTTCATAGACTGGGCTTGGGTCAAAGCTAAAAGCCCAACACCAAGCCCCTGCACAGCATGAACTCTACGACAAGTACATACACGCAACATGGCTTTAAAACGGTCGGCTGATCAGAATGGACTAAACCGAAAGCACTGAAAAACAGCAAGGCCTGAAAGAACGAACTGAAAATCAGCAACGAGCGGACAATAACGCACTGAAAATCAAATACAGTACTTTAAATAGCACGCAATGACAAACAAATGTGAACTGACTACACACACTGATAATCAGATACGAACCCACAAGCACAAACTGAAGAGCAGTATTGATCTGAAGTACAAGTCTGAAAATCTACTTTAATCAAACTCCTACTAACACGCAATAAACACGAGATCAGAAGGAGCCCAAAAGGTGCCGAATTTCTCTTTTATAGTCCCGTCGTACGCGGTGTACGTCAGCGCGATCTTGACGATCGGAAATTCCGTCAACTTTTCTTAAAAAGGCCCACTGGCGCCAAACAGCGCTAGCGTGCGCACGTGTGCGCCCGAGGTGCGCGCCCGCATGCGCGCCTGAGGGACACGCCGCTGATTCGCCCGCACAGTGCGAGCGGAACCCTGACATTGCCCCCCCACAAGGGGCAACCTCCGGGTGCCCAACTGGTCGTCTTTCTCAGGGTGGGAAGAGAAGAAAGCACAAATTAGTCTCCCAGCATGTATGTTGTCTTCGGGTTCCCAAGAGTTACTCTCTGGGCCGTAGCCCTTCCATTTGATTAGGAATTGCCTTTGCCCTTGTCGCCTTCTACAGTCCAGAATGACCTCTACCTCGTACTCCTCGTTCCCATCCACTAAGACAGGCTCAGGAGGTCCGGACTCTCTATTAGGAAAGGGGTCGGGTACCGAGGGTTTCAACAGAGAAACATGAAAAACTGGGTGTACTTTCATGGTATCAGGCAGGGACAGTTCATAGGACACCTCATTGATTTTCCTTTTCACGGACAAGGGGCCCAGGAACTTGGGTGCCAACTTCCTAGAAGGACAGGCTAACTTTAGATTAGAAGAGGAAAGCCATATCTGATCCCCGATTTGCAGATTTAATTCTCCCCTCCTCTTTTGATCAAAGGCTTTCTTACTGTTCGCCTGGGCCTTGGTTATGGCTTCCTGAAGAACTCGATTGTTGTGGCTGAGGAAGGTCACTGTGTCCTGGACTGCTGGAACGGAGGATTCTGCAAGAAAATCTGGGAGAAATGTTAGATGGAATCCATAATTAGCAAAAAATGGGGACTGTCCCGTGGTTGAGTGGCTGGCATTATTATACGCAAATTCCGCTAAGGGCAGCAGATAGGGATGAGCCGAACACCCCTCCGTTCGGCTTGCACCAGAACCCGCAAACGGACCTAAAGTCCGTGCGAGCTTTAGAACCCTATTAGTTTTAATGGATGCAAACGTTCGAAATTAAAAGTGCTAATTTTAAAGGCTAATATGCATGTTAATGTCATAAAAAGTGTTTGGGGACCTGGGTCCTGCCCCAGGGGACATGTATCAATGCAAAAATTTTTTTTAAAAACTGCCGTTTTTTCAGGAGCAGTGATTTTAATAATGCTTAAATTGAAACAATAAAAGTGTAATATTCCTTTAAATTTCGTAACTGGGGGTGTCTATAGTATGCATGTAAAGGGGCGCATGTTTCCCGTGTTTAGAACTGTCTCTGCAAAAAGTGTAATTTTTGCAAGTAAAAAAGCTATTTAAAATCACTCGTGGCTAATGTGAATTGACGGCTCCCGTAATACAGAGAACAGTCATTCATTGAAAGTCATTCATAAAAAAAAAGTCATTGATAAAAAATAAAAAAAATGAAAAAAAAAAAAGCGTGGGGGTCCCCCCAAATTCAATAACCAGGCCCTTCAGGTCTGGGATGGATATTAAGGGGAACCCAGCCAAAAAAAAAAAAAAAATGGCGTAGGGTCCCCCTCAAAATCCATACCAGACCCTTGAGGTCTGGTATGGATTTTAAGGGGAACCCTAGCCAAAAAAAATGGCGTGGGGTTCCCCTCAAAATCCATACCAGACCCTTATCCGAGCACGCAACCTGGCAGGCCGCAGGAATAGAGGGGGGGACGAGAGCGGCCCCCCTCCCACCTGAACCGTACCAGGCCACATGCCCTCAACATTGGGAGGATGCTTTGGGGGTCTAAGACCCCCAAAGCACCTTGTCCCCATGTTGATGAGGACAAGGGCCTCATCCCCACAACCGTGCCCGGTGGTTGTGGGGGTCTGCGGGCAGGGGGCTTATCGGAATCTGGAAGCCCCCTTTAACAAGGGGACCCCCAGATCCCGGCCCCCCCCCCCTGTGTGAAATGGTAAGGGGGTACAAAAGTACCCCTACCATTTCACCAAAAACCTTTTCACCTCTGACGCACGGGGACGTCATGGGGAATTCCCTATGGCTTTCCCCATGACGTCAGAGGGGGGCGGGGTCATCAGGTGCCCTCCATTATAAAAGACCAGTCAGACGGAGCGGAGCCTCACACAGCGGGAGCCTCCCATTGCGAGGAGCGGCCCGACAGAAGAACAGATGCCGACGCCATGGAAGAAGATGCCGGACGAGAATGACGAGAAGACCAGCGCAAGAAGAAGCGGATCGGAGGAAGAAGAAAATGGAAGAAGAAGATGGAAGAAGATGACGGAAGGAGAAGATGAAGAAACCGAAGGATGAAGAAAGAAGAAAGAAGATTTTAATAAAGGAATTGTCAAAGACCGTCTCCTGTCATTTTTACCATTTTTGACACTTTTTTTGGGGAAATGGTAGGGGTACATTTGTACCCCCTAACCATTTCACACAGGGGGGGGGCGGGATCTGGGGGTCCCCTTGTTAAAGGGGGCTTCCAGATTCCGATAAGCCCCCCGCCCGCAGACCCCCACAACCAATGGCCAGGGTTGTGGGGAAGAGGCCCTTGTCCTCATCAACATGGGGACAAGGTGCTTTGGGGGTCTTAGACCCCCAAAGCATCCTCCCAATGTTGAGGGCATGTGGCCTGGTACGGTTACGGCGGGAGGGGGGGCCGCTCTCGTCCCCCCCTCTTTTCCTGCGGCCTGCCAGGTTGCGTGCTCGGATAAGGGTCTGGTATGGATTTTGAGGGGGACCCCACGCCATTTTTTTGGCTAGGGTTCCCCTTAAAATCCATACCAGACCTCAAGGGTCTGGTATGGATTTTGAGGGGGACCCTACGCCATTTTTTTTTTTTTGCTGGGGTTCCCCTTAATATCCATCCCAGACCTGAAGGGCCTGGTTATTGAATTTGGGGGGACCCCCATGCTTTTTTTTTTGTTTTTTATCAATGAATGACAGTTCTCTGTGTTACAGGAGCCATCAATTCATTAGCCGCGAGTGCTTTTAAATAGCTTTTTTCCTGCAAAAATGACACTTTTTGCAGGGAAAGTTCTAAGCACAGGAAACCTGCCCCTCTTCACAGGCCACCTATAGACACCCCCCAGATGTGATACTGCAATGCTGTTCTAACAGCACGCACACACAAATCCCCAGAAATAGAGCATATATTGTCAGCAGTCAGCAACACACTGACACGCTGACACTGAAACATAATATGCGAGGCCGCCACCGCGGCGGCCTCTTATACTGTGGGGCGTGTGCTAAAGCCCCTGAGCTATAATTGGCTACAGGCATCCTGCCTGTAGGCAATTATGGCTCTCCTCGCTGCCGGCGCTGTGATTGGCCAAGCATGCGGGGTCACAGTGCATGCTTGGCCAATCATCAGCCAGCATTGCACTGCGACTAGCGCAATGCATTGCGGGATTTGATGCGAGCGGCCCAAATAGTTCTGGGCTCGCCGAGCGGGCGAACGCCCGATGTTCGATTCGAACATGGGTTTCGAATCGAACACCGGGCCCATCCCTAGCAGCAGAGACACCCAATCGTCTTACACGAAGGAGGTGAAACACCTAATATATTGTTCAAGGGTCTGGTTAGTGCGTTCCGTCTGCCCATTGGTTTGGGGGTGGTAGGCAGAAGATAGGGCCAGTTCAATTTTCAAACGTTCACACAGGGCTCTCCAGAATCGGGAGGTGAACTGGACTCCCCTGTCCGAAACTATGTTGGCGGGTACCCCATGTAATCTAATGATTTCTCTAATAAACACGCGGGCTGTCTCTGCTGCAGATGGAGTTCCTTTTAGGGGTAAGAAGTGGGCCATCTTTGAGAGTCGATCAACGACTACAAAAATGGCCGTGTGGCCTTCAAAAGGTGGGAGCTCAACTATAAAATCCATAGTAATCATACGCCAGGGTCGGTCAGGTGCAGGAAGGTGTTTAAGTAGACCCCAGGCTCGGCCCCTAGTTGCCTTGCTTCGGGAGCACACCGGGCAGGAATTAACATATTTTGTGCAGAACTCCTTTAGACCAGGCCACCAGAAGGTGCGCTGCACAAGTTCCAAAGTTTTGCGGGCTCCAAAATGCCCCGCTAGTGGGTGATCATGAAGAAGAGCCAGTACTTTAACCCGGACGGGTTCAGGGACAAAAACTTGGCTATCCTTCCACAGAAGCCCTTCTCTGGAGGTTAACGAAATTCCTGGGGGAAGGAGCGGGTTCAGGGATGCTTCCCTGATCTGGGACAGTAAGTCCGGCTGCAACAGGAGGAAACTGCTCGCAGGAAGAATGGTATCCGGAGGCGTAGGGTCTTTAGAACAGTCATACATGCGTGAGAGCGCATCTGGCTTCACATTCTTAGATCCAGAGCGGTAAGTAATGTGGAAGCTAAACCATGAGAAGAACAGGGCCCAGCGAGCTTGTCGGAGTTTTAAGCATTTGGCCATTCTCAAATATTCAAGATTCTTGTGGTCAGTGTATATTAGCACGGGGTGGACCGTGCCCTCCAGCAAGTACCTCCATTCTTCCAATGCTGATTTAATGGCTAGCAATTCTCGGTCACCAACATCATAATTCCTTTCCACGGGGGAGTGTTTCCGGGAAAAGAAGCCTACTGGGTGCATCAGGTCATTATTGCCTTGGCGCTGGGACACCACGGCTCCTCCTCCGAGGCATCCACCTCCAAGATGTACGGTAGAGACGGGTCAGGGTGACTGAGGATGGGAGCGGGGGTGAACCGCATCCTTGAGCCTCTCGAAAGCTTCCTGGGCCTCTGGACCCCAATGGAACCGTACGTTCTGTCTTGTTAGCTGAGTGATTGGTGAAATTATGGCAGAGAACCCCTTGATGAACTTTCTGTAAGAGTTTGCAAAGCCCACGAAACGCTGCACACCCTTTTTGTCAAAGGGTGCCGGCCAGTCCAGTACAGCAGCTACTTTCTGTGGGTCCATCTTAATGCCTGCTGGGGAGATCTCAAGTCCCAAGAATTGGATATCCTGCCGCTCGAAGGTGCACTTCTCAGCCTTAGCGTACAATCCGTGTTGGCGGAGACGGAGTAGAACTCTGCCCACATGCCCCCTGTGCTGCTCAAGGGATCTGGAAAAGATCAGGATGTCATCCAAGTAGACAATGACAAAAATGTCCAAAAAGTCTCTGAAGACCTCATTTATGAGGTGCTGAAATGTGGCTGGAGCATTACGAAGGCCGAAGGGCATGACCAGGTATTCGTAATGCCCAAAGCGAGTACGAAATGCAGTCTTCTTCTCATCACCTGGTCGGATGCGGACTAGGTTATAAGCCCCCCTTAAGTCCAGTTTAGAAAATATGGTAGCTGCTCTTAGCTTTTGGAACAGTTCCGGTATCAGGGGGAGGGGATAACGTTTTTTAACCGTAATCTTATTTAATTCCCGGTAGTCCACACAAGGCCGGAGTGACTGGGCCTTCTTGGTTACAAAGAATATACCGACGCCTGCTGGTGATGTGGAGTGACGTATGAACCCCTTCTTTAAATTTTCCAAAATGTAGACCTTCAGGGCCTCCTGTTCTTTCTCAGAAAGGGGGAAGATACGCCCATATGGGATCTCGG
Source organism: Lithobates sylvaticus (assembly GCA_028564925.1). Classification (NCBI taxonomy): domain Eukaryota; kingdom Metazoa; phylum Chordata; class Amphibia; order Anura; family Ranidae; genus Lithobates; species Lithobates sylvaticus. The sequence goes on from CM053028.1 coordinate 212,166,095, forward strand.
CCCCTGGCAAAATTTCAATGGGGCAATCGTAGGGGCGGTGTGGAGGCAAAGAATCCGCCCCTCGTTTGCTAAAAACATCCAGGAACTCATGGTAAGGTTCCGGCACCACTTGGTCAAGGTTCAAATCGGAGTCCAGGCAGAGGAGCGTAGCGGGTTGTGCCGGACTTTCATGCAAGCAGTGTTCCAAACAGTAGGGGGACTGGAACTTGACCTCCCCTGTGGACCAGTTGATGGTAGGGTCGTGGGCCTGCAGCCAGGGGATGCCCAGGATAACAGGAAACAGGGGGGAAGAGATTACATCCAAGGTTAATAGTTCCTTGTGGTGAAGAGAGGAGACAGCAAACAGGGGTTGAGTCTCCTGAGTAACTTGGCCCGATCTAATGTGGGAACCGTCAGCCAGAAAAACAGATAGTCCGTGGGCCTTCTTCTGGAGGGGGATGTCGTGAAGGCTGGCAAAGGTGGCATCGATAAAACAGCTGCAAGCTCCCGAATCAAGGATAGCAATGGTGGAGACCGTCTTTCCCAGGAACTGAAACGACAGAGAGAGAGCGATGTGGGTGGCGTTGACTGGCAAGGGTATAGGACTGGTTGATACAGAAGAAAGGCACTTACGTGTCTTAACCGGACACTTGTTAACGAAGTGCCCAGACCCACCGCAGTACAGGCACAAGTTCAATTGCCGACATCGTGCACGTTCCTCCGGGGAAAGAGTAGGCCGCATAAGACCGAGCTGCATTGGCTCGCCAGCATCAGGAGGAGGATTGGTAGGGCCCACCGGTTGAGCGGGTAGGTAGCGGGCAGCGGGTAGTGGGGCTCTTGCGGTCATCCAGGCTGGGCGATGAACTTGGGCAGACCTCTCAAATCTGTGCTCCCGAAGCCGACGGACGATCTGGATGCTCAGGGTTATTAGGCCCTCCACGGTGTCAGGGGTACCAACACGGGCAAGCTCATCCTTTAGGCCATCTGAGAGGCCCATACGAAATTGGTGCCTCAGAGCAGAGTCATTCCATTGGGTGTCTGCGCTCCAGTGTCTGAAGTCCGTTACATAGTCCTCGGCCGCTCTGCGACCTTGCTGGAGCGCAGACAGAGCAGATTCGGCTGTGGTGGTCAACTGGGGGTCCTCATAAAAATGCGCCATAGCCTCAAAGAAGGCCGAGAGGGACTGTGTCAGCATACTGTTCCCTTCCAGAAGACGGTGTGCCCAGATTTGGGGCTCGCCCTGTAGTAGCAAAATCACGAACTCCACCTTGGTGGCTTCAAGGGAGAAGGTTCTAGGCTGCAGGGCAAAGTATAACTGGCAGGCGTTACGAAAAACCCGGAACTTGGAGCGGTCCCCTGAGAACCTATCCGGAACAGGCACTCTCGGTTCAGGTGGAAGCATCACCACTGCAGGTGGAGTAGCAGGTTGTGCTGGGAGCTAAGGAGGTGCAGGAGCCGCGGTGCTGGGACCAGAAAGTTGCTGCACTTGTCCTTCCAGTCTTGTATACCCTTCTTGGAGGGATTTCACCGCCTGGGTGCGGGCTGCAAGGTGTGAGCAGATCTCCTTCATGGCAGAAGCTTCTCCCGCAGGCTCAGTCATGGCTGTTCGTACTGTTAGGTACCTGGGTGGAGAGCCTGACTTTGCTGGGAGAAGGCCTCTCTTACAGCTCTGGTTCAGGGCCCACTGGAGTGGAGACAGTGGTCCCGTGAGCGCAGCGGGGTAGGAGTGCCTGGACTGGATACTGCGGCAGATGCTGGTAGTAGGCAGGAACCTCCTGATGGCAGGAACAGCGGGGACTGGTAGGTGGAAGACCAGTGACCGGATACAGGGTGGCCCCAAGGTGATGGCAGCAGCTCTGGAAACACACAGCATGTGTGGGATCAGGCAGAAGGATCGTCAGGCAGGCCGGGTCTGGATACACTAGGCAAACAGGTAAGTAGGTACAGGCAGCAGCAGGGTAAAGGCAGGCAGAGGTCAGCGTTTAAGTATTATTCCAAAGCAGAGACAAATCAAGCCGGGGTCAGGGTTGGAGAAAACAGCAGAGTCAACATAAGCCGGGTCAGAGTTCAGGAATACACAGGCAGGTGGCAGGTTATACAGGGTACAGCTGAAGACGAACAGCACCGGCCAGGTGCAACTGCCATTTCTTAAAAAGGCCCACTGGCGCCAAACAGCACTAGCGCGCGCACGTGTGCGCCTGCCCCCCGCCGCGCACGCGCGCGCACCTGAGGGACACACTGGGGCGCACTCACGCGCTGATGCCGGGGCATCCCAACGGCGCGTGTGCACTTGCGTGCGCGCTGATTCGCCCGCACAGTGCGAGCGGAACCCTGACAGGGGCAATCCGCCCCTAATGTTAGGGGCAAATCGCTCCTCCACCCCTGCCCCCATGCTTCGGCATATATGCTCTTTTTTTAACTGTGGTGGTGAAATCACCTCCTACAGCGCTGGAGTCGCTGATTTACGTATCATGGGAGCAAACGCTGTTGCTGTCAAGATGAATAAATCAGTGCTGCAGCTGAATGGCGTACCTGCTAAGCAAATGATGATTAACAATAAAACAAGTAAGTAACATTACAGTATAACAGTAAGACTTACCATACCTGCAAAGCAAATATAATAAAACATAGTCAAAATAATTTGTTTTAATGCAATCTGTGCCTAAAAAATATATGCCGAAGCATGGAGGCAATCCGCCCCTAATGTTAGGGGCAAATCGCTCCTCTACCCCTGCCCCCATGCTTCAGCATATATGCTCTTTTTTTAACTGTGGTGGTGAAATCACCTCCTACAGCGCTGGAGTCAGGGCTTTATGCATCGTGAGAGCAAACGCTGTTGCTGTTAGAATAAATAAACCTGTGCTGCAGCTAAATGGCGTACCTGCTAAACAAATGATGGTTAACAATAACAGTATAACAGTAATGCCACGTACACACGAAGGGACTATCCCTTGAGTCCAGCGGACAATCCCCTCGTGTGTGGGGGTCGGCGGACTTTTTGGCGCCAAAAGTCCGGCGGACTAGGTTTTAAGTTTTGTTTTAAAATTATCCGCTGGACTTGGCAGTCCGGCGGACAATCCCGCCGTTAGTAGGCTAGTCCGCCGGACTTTTGAAATGAACGGACTTGCCGCTCATCGGAAAGTCCGTTCATTTAGCACGTGACTTCAGGTATACGTAGCTAGCATAGGCAGTGAATGCCGCCGCGCTAGCTCCGTCACCTGGCATGGATTTAAAGTGACTCCCCACGCCGAAAAACGGCGTGGGGGTCCCCCCCAAATCCATCTCAGACCCTTATCCGAGCACGCAGCCTGGCAGGCCAGGAAAGGGGTGGGGACGAGCGAGCGCCCCCCCCTCCTGAGCCATACCAGGCCGCGTGCCCTCAACATGGGAGGTGCCCTGGGGAAAGGGGGGCCGTGCGGCCCCCCCCCCCCACCCCAAAGCACCTTGTCCCCATGTTGATGAGGACAAGGGCCTCTTCCCGACAACCCTGGCCATTGGTTGTCGGGGTCTGCGGGAGGGGGGCTTATCGGAATCTGGGAGCCCCCTTTTATAAGGGGGCCCCCAGATCCCGGCCCCCCACCCTATGTGAATGAGTATGGGGTACGATGTACCCCTACCCATTCACCTAAGGTGTAAAATGTAAAGTAAAAAACACACACTTTTGAAAAAATATTTTATTGCACTGCTCCGGGGGTCTTCTTCCATCTTGGGGGTCTTCTCGCCGGACTCCTCCGCCATTTACCTAGCTCTTTTACCGAGCGGAGAAGTCCGGCTACCTTCTTCGTCGTCGCCGCCGTCGTCGTCTGGGGGTCTCGATCCGCCTTCGGGGGTCTTCCGGGGTCTCTTCTGTTCTTGCCGCGGTCGTCGTTTTCCGCGGCGCCGCTGGCGCCTTCTTCTTCTTCTTCTTCTTCTTCTTCCGATGTCGACTCGTCGCTCCCTCTGGCCGGAATGCCAGAGCCGCGTTGTGCTGGGACTTATATAGGGACATGGGGACAGGGTCACATGCTCATGTCACATGGTGACCCTGCCCCCCTGTGATGTCACAGTCCCAGCATCCTCCGGGACTGTGACATCACAAGGGGGCGGGGTCACCATGTGACATGAGCATGTGACCCTGTCCCCTTGTCCCTATATAAGTCCCAGCACAGCGCGGCTCTGGCATTCCGGCCAGAGGGAGCGACGAGTCAACATCGGAAGAAGAAGAAGAAGAAGAAGAAGAAGAAAGAAGAAGGCGGCGCGGAAAACGACGACCGCGGCAAGAACAGAATAGACCCCGGAAAACCCTGGAAGACCCCCGAAGGCGGATCGAGACCCCCAGACGACGGCGGCGACGACGAAGAAGGTAGCTGGACTTCTCCGCTCTGTAAAAGAGCTAGGTAAATGGTGGAGGAGTCCGGCGAGAAGACCCCCAAGACGGAAGAAGACCCCCGGAGCAGTGCAATAAAATATTTTTTCAAAAGTGTGTGTTTTTTACTTTACATTTTACACCTTAGGTGAATGGGTAGGGGTACATCGTACCCCATACTCATTCACATAGGGTGGGGGGCCGGGATCTGGGGGCCCCCTTATAAAAGGGGACTGCCAGATTCCGATAAGCCCCCCGCCCACAGACCCCGACAACCAATGGCCAGTATTGTCGGGAAGAGGCCCTTGTCCTCATCAACATGGGGACAAGGTGCTTTGGGGTGGGGGGGCCGCACGGCCCCCCTTTCCCCAGGGCACCCCCCATGTTGAGGGCACGCGGCCTGGTATGGCTCAGGAGGGGGGGCGCTTGCTCGTCCCCACCCCTTTCCTGGCCATCCGGGCTGCGTGCTCGGATAAGGGTCTGAGATGGATTTGGGGGGGACCCCCACGCCGTTTTTCGGCGTGGGGAGTCCCTTTAAATCCATGCCAGGTGACGGAGCTAGCGCGGCGGCATTCACTGCCTACGCTAGCTACGTATACCTGAAGTTACGTTCTAAATGAACGGACTGCTCCGTGTGTGGGCAAGTCCGTTCATTTTCAAAAGTCCCGCTGACTTTTTCCCACGGATTGTCCGCCGGAGAAGTCCGGGCGTGTGTGGGCAAGTCACACGCTCGGAAAGTCCGGCAAAGTCCGGCAGATTGTCCGCTGGACTAGGTCCGGCGGACAAAGTCCCTTCGTGTGTACGCGGCATAAGACTTACCATACCTGCAAAGCAAATAGATTAAAAATAAAACATTACAGTTCTAAAATACAGTAACAAAAGAGAGAGAACAATACAGCAGACAATAGAGAGAGACCAATAGAGAGAACAATAGAGAGAAGAAAAATAAAACCACAACTATTTTTGGCTTTTTTTTTGTGTGTGTGTTTTTGTGTGTTTTTATGTGTCTTTTACTTTTATATAAACTGTAAACTGTAAACATTATAGATTAGGGTCTCTCAAAATGTGATGGTCATCACATCTTTCGAGACCCTGTGTTAGTATGCCTAGGACTGTGCAATGCTGTACCCTACGCTAATACTCCACTAGTGTGTGGTAGCATTAAAAACAGTCCCCAATGCAAAGACCAGGCTGGCCAGGACAGGAGGGACAATAAAAGTGTGTGTCACGCCTATATCCGCACTTTCTACAGACACGACATCTTCTTTGGGGCTTTCTTTGGGTAGGGTTACCAGAGAGGACATGCAGAAAATGCCTCTCATGCAGCCGGCTTACTGCATTTAGATTGGGAAGTTTGGCCACAGCACTGTCTGGAAACAGAAGGGATGTGATGATCTCTTCCTGGAATTTAAGGAAGGATCCAGTTCGTCCTAAAGCTTTGTATAGCACATAAACATTCAGCAGAGTCAATTGAAATAAGTACCAGTATACAGACACTTTTTTGTACCAGCGTCTGGCCTTACGTGCAATTAGGTACAGCGCCAACAACTGGTCGTACTTATCCTGGCCTCAACATTCGTAGAGCCGCATTAGGCCCCACCAAATACCGCTGCAGGCTCTGTTGCCTACTCTCACCTGAGGAAGGTGTTTCACTTGTGCGTGTAGCTGGCACTAGGGATGACCCGGTGTTCGATTCAAACCCACGTTCAAATCGAGCACCGGGCGTTCGCCCGTTTGGCGAGCCAGAACTATTTGGACCGTTCGCATCACATTCGTGTGATGCGAGCGGCCCGCAATGCATTGCGCCAGTCGCAGTGCATTGCTGGCTGATGATTGGCCAAGCATCCACTGTGACCCCGCATGCTTGGCCAATCACAGCGCCGGCAGTGAGGAGAGCAATAATTGGCTCCAGGCAGGATGCCTGTAGCCAATTATAGCTCAGGGTCTTTAGTACATGCCCAACTGTATAAAAGGCCGCCGCGCCGTCGGCCTAGTGCACTGTGTTCCGGCTGTGATTCTGATATAGGCAGACTGCTGATGCTGATGCTGATTCATTATCATTACTACTGAATACTGATCATTTGAATATATATTCATTCTGCTGATTGCACTGCTGCTGACAGTATCTGCAGTGCTGTGCTGTCTCATACATTCTAGCTTTATCTGCTGTGATTCTGGGGATTAGTCTGGTGTGTGCGTGCATTGCAGTAGCACCTTCTGGCCTATTGTGATCTAAGGCAGGCAGGCATTTATAGGAGCTAGCCTGTGTGTCTGCTGTGTTATTACAGCACACATAAAACCACCTCAGCCTCTCTATCTGTCATAAGGCCCTGTTGTCATCTAAGGCAGGCAGGCAGGCATTTATAGGAGCTAGCGTGTGTGTCTGCTGTGTTATTACAGCACACATAAAACCACCTCAGCCTCTCTATCTGTCATAAGGCCCTGTTGTCATCTAAGGCAGGCAGACAGGCATTTATAGGAGCTAGCGTGTGTGTCTGCTGTGTTAGTACAGCACACATAAAACCACCTCAGCCTCTCTATCTGCTGTAAGGCCCAGTTGTTGTCATCTAAGGCAGCCTCTATCTGCCGTAAGGCCCAGTTGTTGTCATCTAAGGCAGCCTCTATCTGCCGTAAGGCCCAGTTGCTGTCATCACAAAAGTGCTGGTCGTGGACGTGGTCGTGCATCGTCATCAGCACGTGGCCATGGGACACGCTTGTCCTTGTTTTCGGCAGCTGAACATGTTGAGCCGCATCATGCCGAAGGCTTGGTAGAATGGATGACCAAGCCCTCCTCATCCTCCTCATCCTCTCTCACCCAGGCTCAGGGTACTGGCAAAGCAGCTGCCAACGCATACTCAATGGCATCATCAGGCACCCCTTCCCTAGACCCACCATGTCCTCCGGAGGAGTCCCCAGAACTGTTTGAGCACAGTGTTGGGTACATGCTCCAGGAGGATGCCCAACGTTTTGAAGGCTCGGATGATGATACCCAGCTAGAGGAAGGCAGTAGCGTGAGCGCAGAGAGAGGGGATGCTCAAGGACAGCAATCTGGCAGTAATGTTCCACCAGCTGCAGCTTACTGCCAGGTTTGCTCCATTGGTGAAGAGGGAGGGGATGATGAGGTCACTGACTCCACGTGGATGCCTGAAGGGAGAGAGGAGGAGGAGGCGGCACATGTCCAACGAGGCAGGATGCCCTCCAGAGGCCAGCTAGAGGCCAGCACACCAACTGAATCACACCGCAGAGCTCCGCCTGTGCAGGGCTCTGCCTCTGCGCGTTATCACAAAAGTTCTTTGGTGTGGGCCTTTTTTGAGACGAGTGCATCAGATCGCACCTCTGCTATTTGCAACATATGTATCAAGCGTATCTCGCGTGGCCAAAACATCAGCCGCTTGGGCACCACAAGCATGACCAGACATATGTCGACCTGCCATGCAGCTCGTTGGCAAGCGCACATTAAAGACCCACACCAAAGAACAAAGCGGACCTCTCCTTGCTCCTCATCAGCTGGGATCTCCAACCCCACTATATCTTCAGTCCTCTCTGAAAGCTGCTCTGAGAGGAATGAAGGTGTAGAATTAGGTGTGTCACAGCCAAGTACTTGCGGGCACTCTGTTAGCAGTACACCGACGTCCGATTCTACCAGGCAGCTGGGAGGGATGCAGGACAAGGTGCAGTAGTGTTGGAGGTTGTTCCGCCACTACGCCTCCAAAATGCTACTACCGGTTGTGACACACCTCTCTCCTCCACCCCCTCCTCTTCTTCTTCCTCCATGGCCTCTTCGAGTGCTCTGTCCTCAAAACCAGCGGTGCTCCGTAGGCGTACAAGGGGCTACGCAAGTACGCAGGCAAAAAGATGCCATGCCGTGCTTGCGCTGGTGTGTTTGGGGGACAGGAGCCACACTGGGGCAGAGGTTCTGGCAGCTCTGCAGGGGCAGGCCGAGAGGTGGTTGACGCCACGCCAGCTTAAGCCAGGAATGGTGGTTTCTGACAATGGCACCAACCTCCTCTCCGCCCTGTGACAGGGACAGCTGACCCATGTGCCCTGTATGGCTCACGTCCTCAACCTGGTGGTGCAACGGTTCTTAGGCAGGTACCCAGGCTTACAGGATGTCCTGAGGCAGGCCAGGAAAGTCTGTGTGCATTTCCACCGATCGTATAATGCCAGTGCTCGGCTGGCTGAGCTGCAAAAGGAGTTGAACCTGCCCAAGAACCGCCTTATATGTGACATGCCCACCAGGTGTAACTCAACGTTGGCCATGCTGCAGCGACTGCACATGCAGCAGAGGGCCATCAATGAGTACCTGTGCAACTACGGCACCAGGACAGGGTCAGGGGAGCTTGTATTTTTTTCCCCACGCCAGTGGAGCATGATCAGGGATGCATGCACTGTCCTGTCACCATTTGAGGAGGCCACGAGGATGGTGAGCAGTGACAGTGCATGCATCAGTGACACTGTACCTCTTGTCCACCTGTTGGAGCATACGCTGCGTGGGATAATGGACAGGGCACTTGAGCAGAACAGAGGCAGGAAGAGGAGGACTTCCTTGCCTCTCAAGGCCCCCTTTATCCAGACAGTGTTCCTTCTCTCCCACCCATCACACAGGAAGAGGATGAGGAGGAGGATTGTGTGAGCATGGAGGTGGAGCCTGGCACTCAGCATCAGCAGCAGCAGCAGTCTTTTAGGGATGATTTACAGTCCCAACAAACCAGTGGACTTGTACGTGGCTGGGAGGAGGTGGCTGCCGATCGTGTCGTCCTCAGTGACCCAGAAGACTCCGGACCGAATGCCTCAGCTAACCTACGTTGCATGGCCTCCCTGATCCTGCAAAGCCTGCGGAAGGATCCTCATATTCTTCGGATCAAGGAGAGGGACCATTACTGGCTGGCCACTCTCCTTGATCCACGGTACAAGGGTAAGGTTGCGGACCTTATCTTGCCGTAGCAGAGATGAGACATCTCCGGGAGGCCTTGCAGAAAGGTCTGTGCAACGCGTTCCCAGAGACTGGTAGGTTACAAACTCCTGGTCCTGGACGACGAGTTGCTGAGGCTTCGGTCAGTAGCAGAAGGAGCGGTGGGGAAGGTGGACGTCTGACCGATGCGTTCAGACAATTTTTTAGTCCGCAGCCCCAAGGTATGATCGGTTCCAGCAACCATCGCCAGCGTCTGATATACATGGTGCAGGAATACCTAGGGGCAAGGTCAGACTTGGACACCTTTCCCACCGAAAATCCTCTGGCTTACTGGGTCTTGAGGATGGATCACTGGCCAGAGCTTGCACAGTATGCAATTGAGCTACTGGCCTGTCCTGCATCCAGCGTTCTTTCCGAACGCACATTCAGTGCTGCTGGAGGCTTTGTCACTGATCACAGGGTGCGCCTTATCACCAACTCGGTTGATCGACCAACCCTTTATAAAGATGAATCAGTCTTGGATCACCACCAGCTACCAGGCACCTGAAGTGGATATAACTGAATAATTTATAATGTCACATCCCTTCAAGACTGCCTATGCTGATGCTGAGTGACTGTCCTGTTATGTTCACTGACTATCCTCTTCCTCCTCCTCAATGATCCATTCCTTGATAGCTTGGAAGAACATTTTTGTTTCTGGGTGCCACCACACCAGTGGCTAAGGCCCAATTTTTCAGCCCCTGTTTAACAGGGGCGTGTAATTACAATTTTTTATGCAATGCTTTGCAACAGGTCTCATTGCTGTGCTTAGAGTACAGTATCTGTGAGGGTGTGCAGTGTTGTGGCACCAGCACCAGTGCCTAAGGCCCAATTTTTCAGCCCCTGTTTAACAGGGGCGTGTAATTACAATTTTTTATGCAATGCTTTGCAACAGGTCTCATTGCTGTGCTCAGAGTACAGTATCTGTGAGGGGTTGCTGTGTTGGGGCACCAGCACCAGTGCCTAAGGCCCAATTTTTCAGCCCCTGTTTAACAGGGGCGTGGAAGTACAATTTTTCATGCAATGCTTTGCAACAGGTCTCATTGCTGTGCTCAGAGTACAGTATATGTGAGGGGTTGCAGTGTTGTGGCACCAGCACCAGTGCCTAAGGCACAATTTTTCAGCCCCTGTTTAACAGGGGAGTGTAATTACATTTTTTTTATGCAATGCTTTGCAACAAGTCTCATTGCTGTGCTCAGAGTACAGTATCTGTGAGGGGTTGCAGTGTTGTGGCACCAGCACCAGTGCCTAAGGCCCAATTTTTCAGCCCCTGTTTAACAGGGGCGTGTAATTACAATTTTTTATGCAATGCTTTGCAACAGGTCTCATTGCTGTGCTCAGAGTACAGTTTCTGTGAGGGGTTGCAGTGTTGTGGCACCAGGACCATTGCCTAAGGCCCAATTTTTCAGCCCCTGTTTAACAGGGGCGTGTAATTACAATTTTTTATGCAATGCTTTGCAACAGGTCTCATTGCTGTGCTCAGAGTACAGTATCTGTGAGGGGTTGCAGTGTTGTGGCACCAGCACCAGTGCCTAAGGCCCAATTTTTCAGCCCCTGTCTAACAGGGGCGTGTAATTACAATTTTTGAAACAATGCTTCGCAACAGGTCTCATTGCTGTGCTCCAAGTACAGTATCTGTGAGGGGTTGCAGTGTTGTGGCACCAGCACCAGTGCCTAAGGCCCAATTTTTCAGCCCCTGTTTAACAGGGGCGTGTAATTACAATTTTTTATGCAATGCTTTGCAACAGGTCTCAGTGCTGTGCTCAGAGTACAGTATCTGTGAGGGGTTGCAGTGTTGTGGCACCAGCACCAGTCCCTATGGCCCAATTTTTCATCCCCTGTCCAACAGGGGCGTGTAATTACTATTTTTTAAGCAATGCTTTGCAACAGGTCTGACTGCTGTGCTCCAAGTACAGTATCTGTGAGGGGTTGCAGTGTTGTGGCACCAGCACCAGTGCCTAAGGCCCAATTTTTCAGCCCCTGTTTAACAGGGGCGTGTAATTACAAATCTTGATCTAATAGTTCACAGCAGGGCCCATTCCTGCGCCCACCAAGAGTAACTGTGAGGGCTTACAGTCTTGTGGCAACACCGTCCACCACCAAAGGCCCAATTTTTCAGCCCCTGTTTAACAGGGGCGTGTAATTACAAATCTTGTTCTAATAATTCTCAGCAGGGCCCATTCCTGCGCCCACCAAGAGTAACTGTGAGGGCTTACAGTCTTGTGGCAACACCGTCCACCACCACCACCAAAGGCCCAATTTTTCTGCCCTGTTCAACAGGTGCTTGCAATTACAAATCTTGATCTAATAATTCACAGCAGGGCCAATTCCTGTGCCCACCAAGAGTAACTTTGAGGGCTTACAGTGTTGTGGCTACACCAACATCTAATGGGGCAAATTTCTGCAGAGTATATACGGCAGGCCCCTACTTTCAAACATCCAACTTACAAACGACTCCTACTTGCAAACGGAAGGAGAAAACAGGAAGTGAGAGGAAATCTACCCCTAGGAAGGGAAATTATATCCTGTTAGATTTAATTTGGGAAAAAGGTATCTCCTCTCTACTGATGCTTTATCACCAATCCTTGTTTCAATAAAAACCCCACTTTTCCAAAAACATTTGTCATTGGGACGGAAAGTGAGGTGAAATGTTCTGAACAGGTGCACAGACAGCAAAACAAATGTTACAGGGGTGATAACCCCTCCCTATGTTCTCCAAAAAGCTTAAAAATAGTTTTTTTTTTTGGATGGAGCTACACTTAAAAATGTACCTGTTCAGATTCTACTTAAGAACAAACCTACAGTCCCTGTCTTGTTTGCACCGCCTGTATACTACTGTTCAGAGTATATAGGGTTGTAGGTATAGGGTTTTATTTTGGGTGCGGGGTTCCCCTTAATATCCATACAAGACCCAAAGGGGCTGGGGTGGGGTGATGGGGTAGCCATGCCATTTTTCTCAAGGATTTTCAGCCATATTGCCAGGACAAGACATGACATTAAAGCCGCAAGCGGTTTTAAATGGCTTCTTTTTTTCCTTACAAATGTCATTTTGTGCAGGGACAGTTCTAAACACGGGAAACACATGCCACTTCACAGGCATATTTTAGACATCCCCCAGGTACCATATTTAAAGGAATATTTAACTTTTTTTTTTCACTTTATGCATCATTAAAATGACTGCTCCCGAAAAAACGTTGGTTTTTAAAACTTCTTTTTGCATTGACATATGTCCCCTGGGGCAGGACCCAGGTCCCCAAACCTGTTTTATGACATTAACATGCATATTGGCCGTTATAATTAGCACTTTTGATTTCGAACGTTCACGTCCATTATAACGAATAGGGTTCGAAAATTCGCACAAACTTTCGGTACGTTCGAAGGTTCTGGTGCGAACCGAACCCGGGGGTGTTCGGCTCATCCCTTGCTAGCACAGATCGGCCATGTCCTCTCCCTGCAACAGGAGCTCCACCAGCAGCACCGCGACCGGGGCCGTGTCCCTTCTTTGACGTTCTCCTCATATTTCTCAAATTTAGGATCTTGCCCTAAATGGGTGTTTTTTGAATAGCAGAATAGAACAACAGTATCTAAAGGGTGTATCTCACATGTACAGATATGCAGCAAACACTGCAAAATATATTTTTTGCCCTAAATGGGTGTTTTTAGAATAGCAGAATAGAGCAACAGTATCTAAAGTGTGTATCTCACACGTACAGATATGCAGGAAACACTGCAAAATATTTTTTTTTTGCCCTAAATGGGTGTTTTTAGATTAGCAGAGTAGAGCAACAGTATCTAAAGGGTGTATCTCACACGTACAGATATGCAGAAAATGCTATTCAAAAAAAAAAATTTTGCCCTAAATTTTTTTTTGAATAGCAGAATAGAAGAACAGTATCTAAAGTGTGTATCTCCCACGTACAGATATGCAGAAAATATTATTATTATTATTTTTTTGAATAGCAGAATAGAAGAACAGTATCTAAAGTGTGTATCTCACAGTAACATATGCAGTGCTGGTGCACTGAGCTTGCATAAAATGCCCGCCGATGCCAACCTAACTAACAGATGGATAAAAGTTATCTTTTCTCTGGCACTGGGCTCAGGGCAGGGTAAAAAGATTGTGCACTGCACCCACATAACAAAATCAAGGTAAATCGCTGAGTAATTTGATTTCTGAATCAGGACTCCTATCTAATCCTCTCCCTCAAAGCAGCAGCAGCAACCTTTCCCTACACTATCTAAAGTAGAGTGACGTGCTGTGCTATGTGCCTCTAGCTTATATAGAGGCTGGGTCACATGCTGCACTGGCCAATCACAGCCATGCCATTAGTAGGCATGGCTGTGATGGCTTCTAAGGGCACACCAGTTAAACGAATGTTGATTGGCTGCCCTGCAGCTTTTTAAAATGCGCCATTACATTGCTGTACACCGAACTCAAACCCGAACATACAGTAAATTGTTCAGGTTTGCTCAACCCTAATAGAGATCTTCTGTGAAAAACAGTGAATAAAAATCAAGTGATGTAAAATCAACTGTTTCCACCTGAATTCCGGGTTGGCCAGTGAATGGGGGAAGTACGGGTGCTGCAGAAGTGGTGGGCTCCCAATTAGGATTGGCGAATGCAGCAAGAAGGGCACTATGGGCTCAACGGCCCTGTCTTTGTCTTCTTCTTGGTGGCAGAGGGACACTACTCGTGCTAGCCACCTCGCCAGCTTGAACTGCACTTATGGGACTCGTCACGTCACCACGTGATACTGCAGTTCTGGATGTACGACCAGGATTTACTAGGCCGATGGTGCTTGCCAGTTCCAGTGGAAAGAAAAGAGAAATGGAAGGCGCGTGATCTGACGCTTGGATGAAAAAACGTTGTATACGTTAATTCATGGATAAAAGATCAATGCGTATAAAGGCATATAGAAAGTCTACGTATTCACAACAACAACAACAGGGGTAACAGATTGTACACATACAATTAGAAATTAAAGATTACAAATCAAAAAAATCAGACATGCCCATGCAGGGGCAAAATGCTACAGAGTGGGCTAACGCGTTTCGGGGTATCCCCCTTCATCAGAGCCTTGATGAAGGGGGATAAAAAGGAAAAAATCGATAAAAAGGAAAAAAGGTGCTGTTTATTCTATACACTGCAGTGGAGAGACACAACACACACAGATATCTAGCTCTGCTGGGCCGAATGAAGAAGGAAGTGTCTCTGGCTTACAAACATCAAGTTATCTAATGAAAAGAGAAACAGTGTCATATCCATACCTTTAAAAAAAAAAACAAGCAATGGCTTTTCCTAATATTTCCCTAATGTCTCCAATGTTAGAACCTAAAACTCTCATGTGCTGCAAGACTGATTAAACGCATCTGGGATCTGATTTGTAGTGAAAGATGGGGTAAGCAATTTGAGCTGTAACATGGAAGAAAATGCACCTCTTTCAGGGTTCATTCACTGTATACAGAAGATTACCTAACAGGTTTCTCAGCACCCACACACATCCTGTATTTTACTCCTCCCTCCTTTTTTTATTCCCCCTGATTATCCACTTCCCCCTAGTCCAGTGTTACTCAACCGGGGGGTTCCGCGAGAAGTCCCCAGGGGTTCCGCGGCGATCTACCCGTCAATCACAGACAGCTGATGGGTGGATCGACTCTAAGCCAAAATGCAGACTAGCGCGAGAAGCGGCTGTAATAAGACCTCTCTCATAACGTGATCCTTCCCGCCGGCCCCTCTTCCTCCCATCCACCCCAGGTGATGTCACATACAAGCACCTGGGTGGATGGGAGGAAAGGAGGGGCTGGCGGGAAGGATCGCGTTATGAGAGAGGTCTTATTACAGCGGCTTCCCGCGCTACTCTGCATTTAAAACGGCTGCTGTTTCCGCCAGTGCCCTGTACCCTGCTGCCACCCGTGCCCTGTACCCTGCTGCCCCCTAGTCCAGTGTTACTCAACCGGGGTTCTGTATACCATGTCATGTACCCTGCTGTATGCCAGTGCCCTGCTGTGTGCCCGTGCCATGTACCATGTACCCTGCTGTATATCCATACTCTCATGTTTCCTGTGCCCTGCTGTATACTGTGTCCTGTACCCTGCTGGATGCTAGTGCCCTGCTGTGTGCACGTGTCCTGTAACCTGCTGTGTGGCCGTGTCCTGTACCCTGCTGTATACCCATGCCCTGTACCCTGCTGTATACTGTGTCCTGTACCCTGCTGTATGCCAGTGCCCTGATGTGTGCCCGTGTCCTGTACCCTGCTGTGTGCCCCTGTCCTTTGCCCTGCTGTATACCCATGCCCTGTACCCTGCTGTATACTGTGTCCTGTACCCTGCTGTATGCCAGTACCCTGCTGTGTGCCCATGTCCTGTACCATGCTGTGTGCCCGTGTCCTGTACCCTGCTGTGTGCCTGTGTCCTGTACCCTGCTGTGTGCCTGTGTCCTGTACCCTGCTGTGTGGCTTGTGCCCTACACCGCCATTTACCATATTGTGTGCCCTGTACCACGTTGTATACCCTGCTGTGTGCCCTGTATCATATTGTCTGCCCTGTACCCTGCTATGTGCCCTGTACCATGTTGTATACCCTGCTGTGTGCCCTGTAACATATTGTGTGCCTTGTAGCCTGCTATGTGCCCTGCTGTGCCTTGTACCATGTTGTGTACGCTGTGTGCCCTATACCCTGCTGTGTGCCCTGTACCATATTATGTGCCCTGGTGTGCCTTGTACCATGTCGTGTACCCTGTACTCTGCTGTGTGCCCTGCACCACCCTGTATCATGTGTGTCCTGTACCCTGCTGTGCCTTGTACCATGTTTTTTTGGCCCTGTTGTGTGCCCTGTATAATGCTGTGCACCCTGTTTCATACTGTGTGACCTGTATAATATCGGATGCCCTGTACCATGTTGTGTGTATACCCTGCACCATGTTTTGTGCCCTGTACCCTGCTATGTGCCCCCTGTGCCCTGTACCATGCTGTGTGCTCCATGCCCTGCTGTATGCCTTGTGATATGCCCTGCTTTGTACCCCATGTTCTGCTGTTTACCCCATGGTGTGCACCATGCCCTGCGCCCCATAATGTGCCCCAAGTTTTGCTGTGTACCCTATGCCCTGCTGAATGCCCCGTGTTCTGCTGTGTGCCCTATGATTTTCCCAATGTTCTGCTGTGTCCCCCTGTAATTTGCCCTTGTGGTTCCCTAATAATATGCCCTGCTGTTCCCCTTGTATTGTGTCCTGACCTCCTGCCCTCTGTACACTGCTTATCTCAAGTTAAACCCAGACTTGAGCATTTGTGCAGAAGAAAAACAGCACAAGTTTCACATAAAATAGGTAAGTTCTAATATTTCTATTATTTAATGCTATTTCTTAAAATAATTGTTGTCATATCACAGCTCGCTAATCACAGCAATGTTCCGTGAGCTGTAGACCTGAATGCTATTTTAGGGGTTCCCCCGAGATCTCAAACCTTTTGCCAGGGGTTCTTCGACAGTAAAAAGGTTGAGAAACACTGCCCTAGTCTTTGACTTACAGTCCCATCTTTGAAACCCACCTTCTGTGTTATCTGGCCCAGTTCCTCCCCTCTTTACTAGAAAAGTAAATACCATAGAGAAAATCTCAGACTCGTGGATTGTGAAATATCACTCATCATTCAGCACCCCTAAATGTGACCAGGGAAATTAATAAACCATGATGTTCTTGTATAGAGTACAGAGAAATGTTCCCTAGCCCAGCCTTTACAATGGTTAGTCACCGTTCACATGTAAGAGAATTTTCATTACCATCCCCTCCCTTCATGCCCAGATGGCCACAATTTTGCTTTACCTTCATATGGTCTGATGCCATTGTGGCTGCTTAACAAAAATGAGTTATTACAGTACATACACTGGCTGAAAGCCTTTGGAGTAATTGTCTTTGACTGTATGATGATGAAGGCAAGCTTTAGAATTCCAGCTGTTGCTGTACATCATTCTCCAACATTACTAGTCTGCCAGAGGCTATGATATGAATGTAATCTTTTCTATATCAGATTACAAGCTTATTTCACTGCATTGTATATACAGTCTGCAACTGCAAGAACTTAAGATTTTCTTTCCCTGGAGTATATAGGAACACCAACAGTTAACAAATATATTGCTTTTACAATCTTCTTCATTTGAACTTCTAAAGCAAAAAAAGTATTTTGTATAGAACAGGGGTCTCAAACTGGTGGCCCTCCAGGTGTTGTGAAACTACAAGTCCCATCATGCTTCTGCCTGTGGGAGTCATGCTTGCAACTGTCAGCCTTGCAATGCCTCATGGGACTTGTAGTTTCACAACAGCTGGAGGGCCACCAGTTAGAGACCCCTGGTATAGAAGATCTGTTTATGTATATGTCATATTGCCAAACAAAACAGTAAATTAGGATACGTATTTTTAGGATTCAACATACAAAATGGGCCATTAGGCCCAGATATGTGGATTTGATAGAGCATACTCATGGATCAGGATGATGTAATACTTTAAAGGAGAATGTCTACTATATTAAAGCAAGAAAAAAATAAGAATAATAGATAATGTAATCAACGTTTCTCAATCTTTTTACAATGGAGGAACCCTTAGGTCTCAGGGAATTCCTGAAATCATTAGTGCTATCATAGAGATGTAGCCATTAAAAATAAATAAAATAATAAATAGTAAAATTCACCTTTTTTTTAATGAGAAACTTTGGATTGATGTTTTCTATAAAAATACTTAACATGGCAAAAACATATCAGCTTTTGCGTTTAGTGGCTAAAAAACGGAAAATTGTATACTTCCGTAATTTTCCTTTCCTGTCGCATCTTCATGGCAGCATACACTCTGGGTTGTGACTCCGCCTCCACAACCTGATAGGACCACATAACTATAAGATGAAGACAGCATTCTCCGTATATATATTAATCACCTTCTATGGGTGGGTTTATTGTATGCTGCCATGAAGATGCGACAGGAAAGGAAAATTACGGAAGTATACAATTTTCCGTTTTCCTGTCGCATCATGGCTGCATACACTCTGGGGAGTAACTCGCAGACTGGGTGGGAATGCAAGAAAAATAAATTTATTAACAAGAAACAGGAGGAGTTGGCCTGAATTACGGCCCTTCCCAAATCTACTGTTGAAAGTTGTGCAGAATCCACCCTATAATGTGACATAAAGGGGTTTCTGGAAGACCAGGTAGCCGCCTTACAAATAGTCTCTGCCGAGACCCTACAATAGGTTGCCCAAGAAGTTGCCACTGCCCTGGTGGAATGTGCCTTTAAGCCCTCCGCAATCTGTTTCTCACTCAGTGAGTATGCCTTTTTGATAGTCTTCACCAGCCATGAAGCGATGGTGTGAGCCAAGGCCGCCCGACCTTTTCTATGGCCGTATGGGATGACTAAGAGGTTCTCCGATCTCCTGATCAATTCTCTTGCTGAGAGGTACTTCAGGATGTTGCCCCTGACATCCAGAGGATGAGGATCACCTTGATCTGTGATAAGGGCTGGAAGGTTGATCTCCTGATTAAAGTGAAATGAGGATACCTTAGGTACGAAACGATCTGAAGGTTTAATACTATCCTGTCCGGGTAGACGACTAGATATGGTTCTTTGGCCTGCAAGGCTTGCATCTCTGAGACCCTCTTTTCTGAATTGATAGCAATCAGAAATGAGACTTTAAGCGTCAGGTTCCAAAGGGAAATGTTGTCGAGTGGAGAGAATGGATCATTAGACAGTATTTCCAGGACGACTGAGAGGTCCCATGCTGGGAATGATGGTTTCCTAGGTGGCCTTAGTTTAAGTCAGGCCCTCTGAAATTGGATAACCAGAGGATCATGTGCCCATTTGACCCTGATCGAAGACCCTTCTCTAGGCCTGACTGCAGAAATTCAAGGATTTGAGGAGCTGTCAGAGAAGATATGTCCCAACCTTGTTGTTGAGAGAAGGCGGTAAACTTCTCCCAGATCCTTCTGTAGGTGTTGTTGGTAGCCTGCTTCCTAGCCTGGAGTAATGATTCCACTACCCTCTGAGAACAACCCTGTTCTAGGTACCTAGACCTCTCAGCCTCCAGGCCATCAGATGTAGCCTCTCCGGGTTCGGATGTTGGTCCTGAGAGAGCATATCTGCTGACAGCGGAAGAGGGAGAGGATCCGTTGTGTTCAACAGAAGGAGAGTAGTGAACCAAGGCCTCCTCGGCCAGAAAGGGATCACCGCCACTACTAGTGCCGTCGACCTCTTGAGCCTCAGAAGGAACCTCGCTATGAGGGGAGTCGGAGGGAAAATGTACCGGAGGTTGAAGTTCCAGGGATGTTGTAGACAATCTACTCCCTCCGCTGACGGAAAGGGGATTCTTGATAGGAACCTTTGCATTGGCTGGTGTGGCCGCCAGGTCTATGTCTGGTGAGCCCCAGGTCTGAATTATTATCGCAAATGCTAGGAGATTCTCGACCCCTGGGATATAGGTCACTCTCAGGTCCAATAGGTTCGATTGTGCTCACTCCATCACGGGGCGAACTTCCTACATCAGGGAGGAGCTTCTGGTGCCCCCCTGCCTGTTGATGTAGGCAACGGCCACCCTGTTGTCCATCTTCAGGAGGACTTGCTTCCCCCTCAGGTAAGTACTGAAGGCCAGGAGTGCCTGAAAGGCTGCTTTCATCTCCAGCACATTGGAGACTGCGTCCTGGATCCTGAATGGCCAGCGCCCTTGGGCCGCGTAGTGCAGGTAGTGTGCCCCCCATCCCTCCAAACTGACATCTGAGGTTACCGTTTCCTGAGGAGGGGGAACTATGTGCTTGCATCTCCTCAGATTGCAGGGACGAGTCCACCACTGCAAGGATCACTTGACCTCCTCCGAGATGTAGATCGGTTGGGTCATGGATAAGCTGTCCCATTGGCGCAGAAAGGACGTTTGAAGGGGTCTTGCGTTCCATTGGGCCCACTGGACCATAGGAATGGTCGCAGACAGAGAGCCTAGGAGACTGAGACATGCTCTGGCTGGAAGGGATGTTGCTGAGATTGCTCTTCTCACCCTCTGAATCAGTGGGGAAATCTTTTCTGCCGGTAGTTCCACCGTGTTTGTCCGGGTATCCAGTTCCGCACCCAGGAAGATCATCCTCTGGGTGGGATGAGCATTGCTTTTTTTCCAGTTTATCAACCAGCCCAGTCTTTGTAGTGTGGAAACTAGGACCTCCCGATGTTGGACAAGGGACTCCTGGTTGCTTGAAAGGAGGAGGATGTCGTCCAGGTAGTGATGGACTCTCAACCCTTTCTCCCTTAAGGATGCGATTACTGGTAGTAGTACCTTGGTGAAATTTCTGGGGGCAGTAGAGATCCCGAACGGGAGACTCTGAAACTGGAAGTGGCCCTGATTCACAGAGAACCGAAGGAACTTCTGGAAAGCAACATGGATCGGGACGTGAAGATATGCGTCCTGGAGGTCTATGGAGAGCATCCAGTCTCCCAGATTTATGGCCTGGAGGATTGATTGTAAACTCTCCATCTTGAACGACTCCACTCGAATGGAGCGATTGAGGTTCTTTAGAACCAAGACTGGCTGAAGGTCCCCAGATTTTTTCTTGACCAGAAATAATGGGGAGTAGAATCCCTGACCCCTCTGTGATGCAGGCACCTCTATCATCGCCTTCTTCTGGAGAAGCTCTTGGATGTAACTGGTCAACAGTAACCGTTTTTCCCCTGAAGGTGGAAGTCTGGTGGGACAAAAATGATCCCCTGGGGGACGTCTCTTGAAGGGCCATCTGTGCCCGAAATGGACAGTAGCCACTGTCCAAGGGTCCTTTATTGCTTCCGCCCAAACCAGCTTGAATTTAGAAAGCCTTGCCCCCACTAATGCTGGCTGGGCTTTTGGTCACTGGAAGCGGGAGTCTTGGGCTTTTGAAACTTCATAAAGGATGTCTGGGGGTTCTTCCAGCCCCTCCTGTATTATTTTCCTGGCCTATAGGATTTAGCATCCCTGTATCTGTCTGGCAGATTATGTCTGAAGGGAGGAGGCCTCTGCTGTTTCGGTTTTCTGTCCGATGGAATCAGTCCCGACTTCCCACCGGTCACCTTTGAAATTGCTGAGTCCAGCTTTGCACCGAAAAGGTTCTCGCCGTCATATGGAATGCGGCACCAATTTGATTTGGAGACAGGATCCGCTGACCAGGGTTTCAGCCACAGTGCCCGCCTGGCCATTACGGAGGCCAACATGGCCCTTGATGACAATTTAATCGCATCCACCGAAGCCTCTACCACAAAAGTCCCCCGCGAGACTTAACTCCTGTAGAGCTTTTATTATGCTCTCCTGGTCCATGCCTACTGAGACCAACCTCTCAGTGTTTGATGACAAGCTGGAAATATCCCTGCCTACAGCTGCAAGTGCCACAGCCAGTCTGCTGCAAGGTAGGCCCTCTTCATATCAGTGTCGATCCTCCTATCCAAGATATGTCATTGCATCTTCGATCGGCAATGTCACATGCCTGACTAACCGCATGAGAGATGCGTCTACGACGGGAGGAGAGACAAGAGGATTCACTTTAGGTTCCTTCAAGGGATGTAATTTGGAAAGCCTGTTATTCAGACTCGATCTCTTCTCGGGGCCTTGCCATTCCTCTTTAATTAAATCATCCAATTCCTCAATGAACGGAAAGGCCTCTGAGTCCCATTTAAGGTTTGGGAAGTATTTTTTCCGCTTTGATTGGACTTCCTGGGGTTCCTTCCATCCGATCGCTTCCTTGACCGATTTGACACACGGTTCAATTAGCAAAAAATCAAACCCTGCAGTTGCTTCCAACCCCTCATTGTCAGACGGGGAATCCTGCTCTTTTGACGTGCTGGGAGGAGCAGGTGAGTCACTTCGCGTTGATAACTCTGTCTCCGGAGTAAGAATCTGTGGAGCTACAGGCTCTCTAAACTGTGATTCTTTTTCCCTAGTAGCCTCCTCAAAGCATCTACGGCAGGCTAATTTATCGGGAAGGGCTGCGGCCCCGCATATCCAACATGCGTTTCCAGAGGGTCGCACTGGTGATCGCTGTCTATGGACAGGAGATCCTCTATGATAGGAGCGGCTGTGTCTGGAGTAAGAACTGGAGCGACTTCTCCTGCGACTCCCTCTGTGGCCTGAGCGACTTCTCCTGCGACTCCCTCTGTGGCCTGAGCGACTTCTCCTGCCAGAATCAGGCTCAGAATACGATCCAGTAGACGACAGCGGCTCCATGACAGATAGCTCTGGCGACGAAGGTGTGGTCCCTGCTAAGGTCAGGCGTACCCGATCCCGATCTTCTGATGTTGTTGAGGTGCAGGAACCGCAGGTCTCTCGTATGGAGCAGAGAAGTACTAGCGCCGCTATTCCTTCTGGTGAACTGGCAAGCACCAGCGCCTAGTACACCCTGGACGTAGTCAAACCAGCACTGCAGTAACACTTGGTGACGTGGCGAGTCCCATAAGTGCAGTTCAAGCTGGCGAGGTGGCAAGCACAAGTAGTGTCCCGCTGCCACCAAGAAGAAGACAAAGGCAGGCCCGTCGATCACATAGTGTCCTTCCTGCAGAATTCGCCAATCCTGATTGGGTGCCCACCACTTCTGCAGAACCCGTACTTCCCCCATTCACTGGCCAACCCGGTATTCAGGTGGAAACAGCTGATTTTAAGCCATCCGATTTTTATTCGCTGTTTTTCACGGAAGATCTCTATAGATCTATTGTGGACCAAAGTAATATATACGCTGGTCAACACATCGCCGCTAATCCCCAAGTGCCTTCCCTTGCCAGAGATTGGAAACCAATTACGGTTTCCGAATTTAAGACCTTTCTGGGCCTTTCCCTCAACATGGGCATACACAAATTCCCGACGCTGAGGTCTTATTGGTCCACCTCACCGCACCACCATATGCCCGTGTTCTCTGCCTCCATGTCCAGGGCACGATACGAACAGATCTTGCGGTTCATGCACTTCAGTGACAATGAACTTTGTCGTCCTCGTGGAGACCCTGAATTTGATCGGCTCTACAAAATTCGGCCCCTCATAAACCACTTCAACCAATGTTTTG
Organism: Lithobates sylvaticus; assembly: GCA_028564925.1. Lineage (NCBI taxonomy): Eukaryota > Metazoa > Chordata > Amphibia > Anura > Ranidae > Lithobates > Lithobates sylvaticus. Next base: position 212,189,398 of record CM053028.1, read on the forward strand.
CAGCCTTGTTTACGCCCAATCAAGTTGTCTGCGTTGACGAGTCCCTGATTAAGTTTTCTGGCCGCTTGTCTTTCAAACAGTTCCTTCCCAGCAAGCGTGCCAGATACGGGGTCAAGCTCTACAAGCTCTGTGACAGGGCAACAGGCTATACGTGGAGCTTTTCGGTTTATGAGGGAAAAGATAGTCACGTAGAGCCGGAGAACTGTCCAGATTACATAGGGAGCGCTGGCAAGATAGTGTGGAACTTGGTGTCACCCTTATTCGGAAAGGGGTACCACTTGTACGTGGACAATTATTACACGAGCGTGCCACTGTTTAGTCACTTGTTTGATCATCAGATTGGAGCATGTGGCACCGTGCGACCTAATCGCCGGGGCTTTTCCCCAGCGGCTTGTAGATTCCCGTCTTAGGCTGGGGAGAGAGCCTGCTTGAAGTGTAATAACTTGCTCGCTGTGAAGTGGAGGGATAATAGGAATGTTTTCGTTCTTACCTCCCTTCATGCAGACACGACAGTCCAAATTCGTACGGCGGCTGGTGTTGTGACGAAACCCCTCTGTATCCACGAATACAACCTTAATATGGGGGGGTGGACCTCAACGACCAGTTGTTGGCGCCGTACCTAGTTGTCCGTAAGGCTAGACGCTGGTACAAAAAAGTGTCTATTTATTTATTCCAATTGGCTTTGCTGAATGCTCATGTGCTATACGGAGCTTCAGGCGGGACGTTACCCTTCCTTGAATTCCAGGGAGCGGTTGTCATGGAACTCCTGTATCCAGGCGATTCCACACCTCACCATCCCCTACCAAATGCAGTAAGCCGGCTGCATGAGAGGCATTATCCTCATGTCCTCCAGAGTACCCCTACCCAACGAGCCCCCCAAAGAAGATGTCGTGTCTGTAGCAAGCGCGGATTTAGGCGTGACACCCGTTATTATTGTCCACGCTGTCCTGACAATCCTGGTCTCTGCGTTGGTGAATGCTTTGAACGCTACCACGAACTAGTGAGGTATTAGCGTAGGGTACAGCATTTCACAGGCTAGGATACACTTTCACAGGGTCTCAAGAATGCCATCGCATTTTGAGACCCGACCGTTGCAGTTAAAATTATAGTTACAGGGTCTCAAGAATGCCATCGCATTTTGAGACCCGACCGTTACAGTTAAAATTATAGTTATAGTTTAAAAAAAAAGTGTAAAAAAAAAAATAAAAAAAAAAAGTAAAAAAAAAAAAAACCCCAAAAAAAATATAAAATAAAAAACCAAAAATAGTTGTCGTTTTATTGTTCTCTCTCTATTGTTGCTCTTTTTTACTCTATTCTATTCTGCAATGTTTTATTATGTTTTATCATGCTTGCTTTTCAGGTATGTTTTATTGTTAACCATTTTTTTGTTTTCAGGTGCGCCATTCAGTTGCAGCGCGGATTTATTTATCTTGACAGCAACAGCGTTTGCTCCCACGATACATAAAGCCGCGACTCCAACACTGTAGGAGGTGATTTCACCACCACAGTTAAAAAAAAGAGCATATATGCCGAAGCATGGGGGCAGCAGAGGGCGGAGGAGCGATTTTGCTCCTAATGCCACGTACATACGGTCGAAAAAAGTCCGACCATGTGTACGTGGCATAACTTTTTTTGCGGGAGGATGCCCCCATGCTTCGGCATATATATATTTTAGGCACCGGTTGCGTTAACAAAATGTTTTTATTTTTTACTATGTTTTTTTTTTTGGTATTTGCTTTGCAGGTATGGTATGGTAAGGTCTTACTGTTATACTCTAATGTTACTTTGTTTTAATGTTAACCATTATTTGCTTAGCAGGTACGCCATTCAGTTGCAGCGTGGATTTATTTATCTTGACAGCAACAGCGTTTGCTCCCACGATACATAAAGCCGCGACTCCAACGCTGTAGGAGGTGATTTCACCACCACAGTTAAAAAAAAGAGCATATATGCCGAAGCATGGGGGCAGCAGAGGGCGGAGGAGCGATTTTGCTCCTAATGCCACGTACATACGGTCGAAAAAAGTCCGACCATGTGTACGTGGCATAACTTTTTTGCGGGAGGATGCCCCCATGCTTCGGCATATATATATTTTAGGCACCGGTTGCGTTAACAAAATGTTTTATTTTTTACTATGTTTTTTTTTTGGTATTTGCTTTGCAGGTATGGTATGGTAAGGTCTTACTGTTATACTGTAATGTTACTTTGTTTTAATGTTAACCATTATTTGCTTAGCAGGTACGCCATTCAGTTGCAGCGTGGATTTATTTATCTTGACAGCAACAGCGTTTGCTCCCACGATACATAAAGCCGCGACTCCAATGCTGTAGGAGGTGATTTCACCACCACAGTTAAAAAAAAGAGCATATATGCCGAAGCATGGGGGCAGCAGAGGGCGGAGGAGCGATTTTGCTCCTAATGCCACGTACATACGGTCGAAAAAAGTCCGACCATGTGTACGTGGCATAACTTTTTTTGCGGGAGGATGCCCCCATGCTTCGGCATATATAAATGGTGCATGTATGCCCATCATTAGAAGTGGGTGGATGAAGGGAGGTATTCTAATGGTGGGCATACCCACCGCGCCATTGGGAAATTGGGAAAGCATTTTATCACACCGATCTTGGTGTGGTCAGATGCTTTGAGGGCACAGGAAAGATCTAGGGTCTAATAGACCCCAATTTTTTCAAAAAAAGAGTACCTGTCACTGCCTATTGCTATCATAGGGGATATTTACATTCCCTGCGATAACAATAAAAATGACAACTAAGAAAAAAAAATGGAAGGAACAGTTTAAAAATAAAATAAAAAAGCTAAATAAAAAGAAAAACTAAAAAAAAAAAAAAAAAAGCACCCCTGCCCCCCCTTCTTTTGCGCAAAGGCGAACACAAGCGTTGGTCTGGCGTCATATGTAAACAGCAATTGCACCATGCATGTGAGGTATCACCGCGAAGGTCAGATCGAGGGCAGTAATTTTAGCAGTAGACCTCCTCCGTGAATCTAATGTGGTAACCTATAAAGGCTTTTAAAGGCTTTTAAAAATGTATGTAGTTTGTCGCCACTGCGTGTTTGTGCGCAATTTTAAAGCATGTCGTGTTTGGTATCCATGTACTCGGCCTAAGATCATATTTTTTATTTCATCAAAAATTTGAGCAATATAGTGTGTTTAAGGGCATTAAAATAAAAAAAAGTGTATTTTTTCCACAAAAAATGCGTTTGAAAAATCGCTGCGCAAATACTGTGTGGAAAAAAAAAAAATGCAACACCCCCCATTTTAATCTGTAGGGCCTTTGCTTTAACAATATATATAGTGTTTGGGGGTTCAACGTAATTTTCTTGCAAAAAAAAAATATGTTTTCATGTAAACAAAAAGTGTCAGAAAGGGCTTTATCTTCAAGTGGTTAGAAGAGTGGGTGACGTGTGACATAGGCTTCTAAATGTTGTGCATAAAATGCCAGGACAGTTCAAACCCCCCCCAAATGACCCCATTTTGGAAAGTAGACACCCCAAGCTATTTGCTGAGAGCAATGTTGAGCCCATTAAATATTTTTTTTTTTTGGTCCCAAGAGATTGAATAATGAAAAAAAAAAAAAAAAATAATTTTTTTTTTACAAAAACTTGTCACTAAATGATATATTGCTCAAACATGCCATGGGCATATGTGGAGATACACCCCAAAATACATTCTGTTGCTTCTCCTGAGTACGGGGATACCACATGTGTGGGACTTTTTGGGAGCCTAGCCGCGTACGGGACCCCAAAATCCAAGCACCGCTTTCAGGCTTTCTAAGGGTGTAATTTTTTTATTTCACTCCTCACTGCCAATCACAGTTTCGGAGGCCATGGAATGCCCAGATGGCACAAACCACCCCCAAATGACCCCATTTTGGAAAGTAGACACCCCAAGCTATTTGCTGAGAGGTATGGTGAGTATTTTGCAGATCTCGCTTTTTGTCACAATGTTTTGAAAATTGAAAAAAGAAAAAAAAAATTTTTTTTCTTTACTTTCTTCATTTTCAAAAACACATGAGAGCTGTAAAATACTCACCATGCCTCTCAACAAATAGCTTGGGTGTCTACTTTCCAAAATGGGGTCATTTGGGGGGGTTTTGTGCTATTTTGGCATTTTATGGCCTTCGAAACTGTGATAGGTAGTGAGGAGTGAAATCAAAAATTTGCACCCTTAGAAATCCTGAAGGCGGTGCTTGGGTTTCGGGGCCCCGTACGCGGCTAGGCTCCCAAAAAGTCCCACACATGTGGTATCCCCATACTCAGGAGAAGCAGCAAAATGTATTTTGGGGTGCAATTCCACATATAACCATGGCATGTGTGAGCAATATATCATTTAGTGACAACTTTTTGAATAAATTTTTTTTATTTTTTTTTTTTGTCTTTATTCAATCACTTGGGACTAAAAAAAAAAATATTCAACGGGCTCAACATGCCTCTCAGCAAATAGCTTGGGTGTCTACTTTCCAAAATGGGGTCATTTGGGGGGGTTTTGTGCCATCTTGGCATTTTATGGTCTTCAAAACTGTGATAGGTAGTGATAGGTAGTGAGGAGTGAAATCAAAAATTTATGCCCTTAGAAATCCTGAAAGCGGTGCTTGGTTTTCGGGGTCCCGTATGCGGATAGGCTCCCAAAAAGTCCCACACATGTGGTATCCCCGTACTCAGGAGAAGCAGCAGAATGTATTTTGGGGTGTAATTCCACATATGCCCATGGCATGTGTGGGCAATATATCATTTAGTGACAACTTTGGGCAAAAAAAAAAAAGTTTGTAATATTCCCGCAACTTGTGGCAAAATATAAAATATTCCATGTACTCAACATGCCTCTCAGCAAATAGCTTGGGGTGTCTACTTTCCAAAATGGGGTCATTTGGGGGGGTTTTGTGCAATTTTGGCATTTTATGGCCTTCGAAACTGTGATAGGTAGTGAGGAGTGAAATCAAAAATTTACACCCTTAGAAATGCTGAAGGTGGTGCTTGGGTTTCGGGGCCCCGTACGCGGCTAGGCTCCCAAAAAGTCCCACACATGTGGTATCCCCGTACTCAGGAGAAGTGGCAAAATGTATTTTGGGGTGCAATTCCACATATAACCATGGCATGTGTGAGCAATATATCATTTAGTGACAACTTTTTGAATACATTTTTTTTTTTTTTTTTTTTTGTCTTTATTCAATCACTTGGGACTAAAAAAAAAAATATTCAATGGGCTCAACATGCCTCTCAGCAAATAGCTTGGGGTGTCTACTTTCCAAAATGGGGTCATTTGGGGGGGGTTTTGTGCCATCTTGGCATTTTATGGCCTTCAAAACTGTGATAGGTAGTGATAGGTAGTGAGGAGTGAAATCAAAAATTTATGCCCTTAGAAATCCTGAAGGCGGTGCTTGGTTTTCGGGGTCCCGTATGCGGATAGGCTCCCAAAAAGTCCCACACATGTGGTATCCTCGTACTCAGGAGAAGCAGCAGAATGTATTTTGGGGTGTAATTCCACATATGCCCATGGCATGTGTGGGCAATATATCATTTAGTGACAACTTTGGGCAAAAAAAAAAAAAGTTTGTAATATTCCCTCAACTTGTGGCAAAATATAAAATATTCCATGTACTCAACATGCCTCTCAGCAAATAGCTTGGGGTGTCTACTTTCCAAAATGGGGTCATTTGGGGGGGTTTTGTGCTATTTTGGCATTTTATGGCCTTCAAAACTGTGATAGGTAGTGAGGAGTGAAATCAAAAATTTGCACCCTTAGAAACCCTGAAGGCGTTGATTGGGTTTCGGGGCCCCGTGCGCGGCTAGGCTCCCAAAAAGTCCCACACATGTGGTATCCCCATACTCGGGAGAAGCAGCAAAATGTATTTTGGGGTGCATCTCCACATTTAGTGACAACTAAATGTACTTCCCTGCCATTTTAGCACCTCAAGAAATGAGATAGGTAGTCATAAATTAAAAGCCGTGTAAATTCCAGAAAATGTACTCTAGTTTGTAGACGCTATAACTTTTGCGCAAACCAATAAATATACGCTTATTGGCATTTTTTTTTTACTAAAGACATGTGGCTGAATACATTTTGGCCCAAATGTTTGATTAAAATTGAGTTTATTAGATTTTTTTTATAACAAAAAGTAGAAAATCTCTTTTTTTTCAAAATTTTCGCTCCTTTTCCGTTTATATCGCAAAAAATAAAAATCACAGAGGCAATCAAATACCATCAAAAGAAAGCTCTATTTGTGGGAAGAAAAGGACGCAAATTTCGTTTGGTTACAAAATTGCATGACCGCGCAATTACCAGTTAAAGTAGTGCAGTGCGAAATTGAAAAAAGACCTCTGGTCCTTTGGCTGCCAAATGGTCCGGGGCTGAAGTGGTTAACTGTTAGTACATAAAAAAAACAATCCTCAATAAACATAAATACGGTAATTCTCTGAATTATCAGCATTCATTCAATTGTGCTTCCATGCAAATGTGAACATCATGTTCTGATCTTTATTGGGGAATTTTATTTTGTATATAGAGTGTTTATGTGGTGAGTTTACACTTTTCATTGAACAGAGTTCATAACACAGGGTTAAACGGAAAGGTCATAAATGAACTGCACATTATCTGGACAGAATGCTTGGGGAGATAGTGATGTGTTCCTGCTTAGGCAATGTATGTTAGCTTGGGGGGCTGCAAACTCTGCAGGGCTCCAACACACACTCGCTGCTATTCCAACCCTTCACATATTTCTACATAAACTTCCCTCCTGGCATTAAACTTTGCCAGGTATTGTGCTCAGCTTACCACCCCAAACTGATGTTCCTCCCTCAGATCACCTCTCTCCCTGCATGTCCTGTGAGCAGAATAGCTGTGCTCCTCCTCTGGGTTCTCTCATCATATGGCACTGAAGATAGAGGAGGGGGGATTCAGCGGGACACACAGAGCAAGTATGCAGGAGACTGGGGGGGGGGGGAGATGAGGAGACAGAAAATCAGGAGGCTGGCGGGGAGGAGCGCATCACGAGAGGTCTGACTAAATACAATCTCTTAGCAGCAGGGACTTGATCTACCTGTCAGCTAGCTGTGATTGACAGGTAGATCGAAGCGAAAGCTGTCATGGGGCCCCCTACTGGCAATGCCTAAATGGTCAGGTGTGCGGCACTTACTATTGCAAGCTGTGTCGGCAGCTGCTGGTGTAGCACCTGCCACACAGCTTGCATACTTCAGAGTCTTGCAGGACACGGCTGCTAACGGGAACTAAGTTCCTGTTGTGTAAAAAGTACAGGAACTCTGTTCCCATGCGTTCCCGCAGGACTTGAGCCCTGGCCTTTAAAAAACAGGGGACAGATTTATGGCATTTTTTTTTTCTAGCAATGGCAGCGATCTGCAATTTATATCGGGACTGCGATATTGCGGCGGACAAATTGGACACTTTTGACACATTTTTGGGACCATTGACAATTATACAGCAATCAGTGCTATAAAAATGCACTGATTACTGTAAAAATTTCACTAGCAGGGAAGGGGTTAACACTAGGGGGCGATCAAGGGGTTAACTGTGTTCCCTAGGTGTGTTCTAACTGTAGGGGATGGGGCTGTCTAGGAGGAGAGAGAGATCGGTGTGTATACTTAGTATGAACACACGATCTGTCTCTACTCCCCACTGGGATTTGTGTGTTTACACACACAGATCTCGGTTCTCGCTCTGTCATGAGTGATCGCAGATGCCCGGCGGCTCTCGGCACATGCTGCCTAGTGGCCAAAAGGCAAAGTGACGCAAGGTAACGTCGTGTCACCCAGCCGTGCCACTCTGCCACAGTAAAACTGTGCTGTTTAAAATGTGTCAGAAAAGGGAGGGAAAAAAAGTATTTTAAAAACTGATAGCAAAGGAGAACAAAAAGCAAAAACACAACACTTGCAACCACAAGCAGTCAAAAGCACAACTTCTAGTTATTAGCTCTCCACTTTAGTTCAAAATTCCACTTGTTCACAAAATCCAGATGCAAGCCAGCTTTAGCAGAGAGCCAGCCATGATAACACGGTTACCCTATGCACACTATAAAATAAGGTAAAGTCTTTGGGAGCCAGGTCAGAGGATGTGGAAAACTGCAATAGACGCAACAGCCTTCACATACTGGGCCTGTCTAAAGGGGCAGAAGGCCAACCCTTAACCATATTCACTGAAAATGTAATGCTCTTCGTGCTACTGTCCAGGCTAAATTTTCCAGCTTCTTCTCCATGGAGCATACCCACTACATGCCAGCTGCACAAGGCCCACCAGAGTCTCCCTTACCTACTTCTATCTCTAAACTTCACGGATCGGTATCTAAAACTTAGGGAGGTCACAGCCCAGGGTGAGCTACATTTTGAAAATATTAAGCTTTTTAGCTTCCCTGACTACTCAGTGAATACCCAATGTTTATCTTGGAAAAGTCCTGTTGTGATATAAGACACTGGGAGGTGGGACTTTAATACTCACAGTAGTATTACTTTCCTATGAGTAGCCATTTTGTGGCCTCTATCATATGTTTGCTTTTATGGTGCAATACCAAGTCTGACCAATCTAAAATCAGTGCAGTTGGAAGCACTGACCCATGTGTGTGGCTTTTGTTTATTTTGAGACTCGATGTATTTCGCTTTTTTTCTCCAATTTCTCAAAATATTATGTAGCGGTACCCTTGTGCTGAGTGTTGTGGTCCGTCTATCACTCTGCCCAACCAGGCACACAGTTCTTATTCACCCTCAGACAGAAAAACAGTCCTTGTACTTGTTTGTTGTTGTTTTTTTATTGAGGGGAATAAACTTGGATAGGGATAGGGAATTTATGAGATGCCCAGAAGATTAGGAACAATTTAGGGACTTATATAAAACTCTAGTATATTCACCACCTCTCTTCTCTCCAGCACATCACTTGCTTGTAGATTATCTCTCCTCAACACCTCCAGCACATCACTTGTTTGCACTTCCTGGACCAGCTACCTGGTACTGGCTCAGCCAGTCTTAAGGTGATTGCCATTTGCAGGCAGGGACAGCAGGTCTCTTTGGTGTAGAAAATTGTAGATAGTCCTAGTGCTAGCTGTCTACGTGGCTACTTAACCCAGTTTCACATCTTCAGCCCCTGCCAGCCCTCCTGTTATCCTGTTCGTCAGGCCTGCTGGTTACTTAAGCTGTTCAGTTCAGTTCCTCTCTGCCTTCGCCTTCGTCAACACATCCAGAGACTCTCTCCTGTGTACCCTTGAAGACTTGCTTGGCTGACGTCCCTTCTGGTTCCTGATCCTGCTTGCTGTTCCAGGATGCTGATTCTCCAGTTTCCTGATTTCCTGGCCTGTCCTGAAGCATGCTGATCTCTGGCTCCCTGACGTCCTGGCTTGTCTGACTATCCGTTCCGGTTACCGAATTCTGGCTATGAGTTGACAACGTTGCTCTGTTTACCTTTTACTATTATTATTATTATTATTATTAATAAAGAAGTGTGATTTTAACTGCACTTCTGTCTCGGTCTGATTCATATCTGACACCTCCTGGCTGCACCTGCCTCTCTCCGCCTCTTTTTGTTTGTAATATATTCATATTGTATATGGTCATGTATATTGACAGTGCATTCTTTGATTACCTGCAGATAATACTGTTATTCAGGATTGGATATAGTGTGTTAATAGCTTAAAGTGATTGTAAAGCTTTGTGTTTTATTTTTTTTAAATAACAAACATGTCATACTTACCTCCACTGTGCAGCTCGTTTTGCACAGAGTGGCCCTGATCATCCTCTTCTGAGGTCCCTCTGTGGCTCTCGTGGCTCTTCCTTGCATCAGATAACCCCCTAGGAGAAGCGCTCTCCCGGGGGGTTACCTTGCGGTGTGCTCCCGAATCCAGCATTTTTATCCATAGACACGAATGCCGGACTCGGCCCAGCCCCTCTGGCGCTCGCGTCATTGGATTTGATTGACAGCAGCGGGAGCCAATGGCTGAGCTGATATCAATCTATCAAATCAAGAGCTGGGACCCTGTGCAGAGAGGGAAGCGTGTCTTCGCAGAGGGGATGAAGGGCCTCAGGTAAGTACAATGGGGGGCTGGGGGGCCGGTCACTGGCAGAAGTTTTTTCACCTTAATGCATAGGATGCATTTAGGTGAAAAACATGAGAGTTTACAACCCCTTTAATTAGCACAGATCTTGAGAAAGAAAAGTTGATCTCAAGCACTATTCTGATGATTACATCAATACAGAATTCTAAGTGCATGTGTTTTTAAAGTGTTACTAAACTCACAACATTAAAATCAGTCTGTGCATGTGTTTTGGAAGGACCACAACCAAGGTCCTATACCCCTATGGTGTTACATCTTGGGGGAGGGGATGTCTGTAATGGAGTGCATTTCATAACCTTCATCTGGTATTTCCTGGTTCACAAATGTGGGAGTGGCTTGGTCAACAGCTTTTTTTACACACTTTGTAAGACAGGGGAGAATACAGCAGATCATGACAGCCAAAGTCACTAAAATGATTAGGATGGTTATTCCAATCTGTGTTAATAATCCCTGCCACCCCCCTTTAATCCAGGGGAAGTATTGATCCCAGGGGTTGGTGAGCCCTGAATAATTCTCGAGATAAAGCAGTCACATAATCAGTCAATACATCAGATTGGAGCTGTAATTGCTGTGGAAAGTAACAAGTCCGGGGGCTGCACCAAACAATATCTCATAGGGTGACAAGCCATGGTTTCCCCTTGGAGTGTACCTAACACTGAATAAGGCTATGGGCAGGCTATCTGGCCAACTCATTCCCGTTTCCTGAGACATTTTTAGCATTCTAGATTTTATTGTGCCATTTAATCTTTCCACCTTCCCACTGCTCTGAGGATGGTATGGGGTGTGGAAAGCTAGCGTGACCCCTAAGGCTGTCCATATTTCTTTGGTCACTGAGGCTGTAAAAGTCGGGCCCTGGTCACTCTCTATAACCTCTGGGATGCCATATCTTCACACTAGACATGTGCAATTCGTTTAGTTCCTAATTCGTTTTTTAACGAATTTTGACAAATTCGTTAATTCCGAATTTCCGAATTTTTAAATTTCCGAAAACTTCCGAATTTCAAAATTTGCGAAATTACGAATTTTCCGAAATTACGAATTTTCCGAATTTCCGAATTTCGAATTTTCGGATTTCGAATTTTCGGATTTCCGAATTTCCGAATTTTCTAATTTCCAAATTTTCGAATTTCGAATTTCCAAAATTCAGAATTTCAGAATTTTCGAATTTCCGAATTTCCGAATTTCGTATTTTCGTATTTCCGAATTTTGGTATTTCCGAATTTTGGTATTTCCGAATTTCTGATTTTCTGATTTCCTAATTTTCAGATTTTCGAATTTCTGAATTCCGAATTTCGGATTTTCGGATTTTCGGATTTTCGGAATTCCGAATTTTCGGAATTCCGAAATTCAAAAATTGAAAATCTGAAAAAAAGAAAGAAAATCTGTTAAAAACTAAATTATAACTAACTTTTAAATTATAGGTAATTGGAATTCGTAACTTCGGATAAATTCATACTCGTTAATTTAATAGTTAGTAATTAATTAAACTGATTTTCTCTCTTTTTTTCAGATTTTCAAATTTGGGGATTTTCAAATCTTTGAATTCCCGAATTCCGAAAATCTGAAAGTCCGAAAATTCGGAATTCAGAAAAAACTGAAAATCCAAAATTCGGAAATTCGAAATTCAGAAATTCGGAAATTCAGAAATTCGGAAATTCAGAAATTCGGAAATCCGAAAATTCAAAATTCGAAAATTCAAAATTCGGGAAATTCGGAAGTTCGGTAATTTGAAAATTCGGAAATCCGAAAATACGAAATTCGGAAATTTGGAAATTCATAAATCCGACAATTCGAAGTTCGGTAATTGGAAAAGTCGGAAATTCGGAAATACGAAAATACGAAATTTGGAAATCCGAAAATTCGAAATTCGGAAATTCGGAAATTCGAAAAATAGAAATGTGAAAATTTCCGAAATTTCCGAATTCCGAATTTGCAAATTTCCGAATTTGCAAATTTCCGAATTTCCGAATTCCCGAATTTTCGATTTTCCGAATTTCCGAAAAAAGCAAAAAAACGAATCAAACGAAAATGAACGAATTTTTTGTCAGTGCACATGTCTACTGCACACTATTTCTGTTAAAAGGATAGCAGGATAGCCTAAAAACGGAAAATCCAAAATTCGGAAATTCGAAATTCAGAAATTCAGAAATTCGGAAATTCGGAAATTCGGAAATCCGAAAATTCGAAAATTCGGAAGTTCGGAAGTTCGGTAATTTGAAAATTCGGAAATACGAAAATACGAAATTCGGACATTTGGAAATTCAGAAATCCGACAATTCAAAGTTCGGTAATTGGAAAAGTCGGAAATTCGGAAATACGAAAATACGAAATTCGGAAATCCGAAAAAATCGAAATTCGGAAATTCGGAAATCCGAAAAATAGAAATGTGAAAATTCCCGAAATTTCCGAATTCCGAATTTTAAAATTTCTGAATTCCCGAATTTTCGATTTTCCGAATTTCCGAAAAAAGCAAAAAAACGAATCAAACGAAAACGAAATTTTTTTTGTCAGTGCACATGTCTACTGCACACTATTTCTGTTAAAAGGATAGCAGGATAGCCTTCTGGCCATGAAGAGAACATGTCAATAACAATTAATGCATATTCATTTCGGCCACTCTTCGGCATCTGGATGTGGTCGATCTGTATCCTTTGAAAGGGGTACTGGGCCTTTGCTAGATGCTTCAAAGGTACCTTTTCCGTTCTTCCTGGGTTACATTTAGCACAGATGGTGCATGACTTGCAAAAGTTGTTGGTAAGTGGAGTAATCCCCGGAGCTAAGTAGTACTTGTTAATCAGGGCGTTCATCAAAGTTTTTGACAGATGAGAGGCACAGTGGGCCCACTGTACCACTGCAGGAAACATTGATCGTGGCAGACACGGCCTCTTGTTTAATTCCATGATCCCTTCAGTTTCTGTAGCTCCTTTCTTAATCCACACTTCTTTTTCTTCTTTGTCAGCCGCTTCTTGTTGCTCCTTGAGATGGGTCCTGCTCACAGGAGGGTTTTGTAGAATCATGGTGGTCTCTCCAGTTTCTTCAGGGGTATCCACCGTATCATCCAGAATGGGTGCATTTACTCCACTGGCCACTTCTTGCGTCCTGTTTGCAGCTTGTTTCGCAGCGGTATCTGCCAGGTGATTGCCTTGTGCTTCTTGAGAATTTTTTGACAAATTCGTTAATTCCGAATTTCCGAATTTTTAAATTTCCGAAAACTTCCGAATTTCAAAATTTGCGAAATTACGAATTTTCCGAAATTACGAATTTTCCGAATTTCCGAATTTCGAATTTTCGGATTTCGAATTTTCGGATTTCCGAATTTCCGAATTTTCTAATTTCCAAATTTTCGAATTTCCAAAATTCAGAATTTCAGAATTTTCGAATTTTCGAATTTCCGAATTTCCGAATTTCGTATTTTCGTATTTCCGAATTTTGGTATTTCCGAATTTTGGTATTTCCGAATTTCTGATTTTCTGATTTCCTAATTTTCAGATTTTCGAATTTCTGAATTCCGAATTTCGGATTTTCGGATTTTCGGAATTCCGAATTTTCGGAATTCCGAAATTCAAAAAATTGAAAATCTGAAAAAAAGAAAGAAAATCTGTTAAAAACGAAATTATAACTAACTTTTAAATTATAGGTAATTGGAATTCGTAACTTCGGATAAATTCATACTCGTTAATTTAATAGTTAGTAATTAATTAAACTGATTTTCTCTCTTTTTTTCAGATTTTCAAATTTGGGGATTTTCAAATCTTTGAATTCCCGAATTCCGAAAATCTGAAAGTCCGAAAATTCGGAATTCAGAAAAAACTGAAAATCCAAAATTCGGAAATTCGAAATTCAGAAATTCGAAATTCAGAAATTCGGAAATTCAGAAATTCGGAAATCCGAAAATTCAAAATTCGAAAATTCAAAATTCGAAAATTCAAAATTCGGGAAATTCGGAAGTTCGGTAATTTGAAAATTCGGAAATCCGAAAATACGAAATTCGTAAATTTGGAAATTCATAAATCCGACAATTCGAAGTTCGGTAATTGGAAAAGTCGGAAATTCGGAAATACGAAAATACGAAATTTGGAAATCCGAAAATTCGAAATTCGGAAATTCGGAAATTCGAAAAATAGAAATGTGAAAATTTCCGAAATTTCCGAATTCCGAATTTGCAAATTTCCGAATTTGCAAATTTCCGAATTTCCGAATTCCCGAATTTTCGATTTTCCGAATTTCCGAAAAAAGCAAAAAAACGAATCAAACGAAAATGAACGAATTTTTTGTCAGTGCACATGTCTACTGCACACTATTTCTGTTAAAAGGATAGCAGGATAGCCTAAAAACGGAAAATCCAAAATTCGGAAATTCGAAATTCAGAAATTCAGAAATTCGGAAATTCGGAAAATTCGGAAATCCGAAAATTCGAAAATTCGGAAGTTCGGAAGTTCGGTAATTTGAAAATTCGGAAATACGAAAATACGAAATTCGGACATTTGGAGATTCAGAAATCCGACAATTTGAAGTTCGGTAATTGGAAAAGTCGGAAATTCGGAAATACGAAAATACGAAATTCGGAAATCCGAAAAAATCGAAATTCGGAAATTCGGAAATCCGAAAAATAGAAATGTGAAAATTCCCGAAATTTCCGAATTCCGAATTTTAAAATTTCTGAATTCCCGAATTTTCGATTTTCCGAATTTCCGAAAAAAGCAAAAAAACGAATCAAACGAAAAATTTTTTGTCAGTGCACATGTCTACTGCACACTATTTCTGTTAAAAGGATAGCAGGATAGCCTTCTGGCCATGAAGAGAACATGTCAATAACAATCAATGCATATTCATTTCGGCCACTCTTCGGCATCTGGATGTGGTCGATCTGTATCCTTTGAAAGGGGTACTGGGCCTTTGCTAGATGCTTCAAAGGTACCTTTTCCGTTCTTCCTGGGTTACATTTAGCACAGATGGTGCATGACTTGCAAAAGTTGTTGGTAAGTGGAGTAATCCCCGGAGCTAAGTAGTACTTGTTAATCAGGGCGTTCATCAAAGTTTTTGACAGATGAGAGGCACAGTGGGCCCACTGTACCACTTCAGGAAACATTGATCGTGGCAGACACGGCCTCTTGTTTAATTCCATGATCCCTTCAGTTTCTGTAGCTCCTTTCTTAATCCACACTTCTTTTTCTTCTTTGTCAGCCGCTTCTTGTTGCTCCTTGAGATGGGTCCTGCTCACAGGAGGGTTTTGTAGAATCATGGTGGTCTCTCCAGTTTCTTCAGGGGTATCCACCGTATCATCCAGAATGGGTGCATTTACTCCACTGGCCACTTCTTGCGTCCTGTTTGCAGCTTGTTTCGCAGCGGTATCTGCCAGGTGATTGCCTTGTGCTTCTTGAGAATTCAGCTTGCGCCTTTATCTTAAGTATAGCCACTTGTGCTGGTAGGAGTAGGGCATCCATTAAGTTCTTGATAGCTGCACTGTGTTTTACAGGTGTACCCGCTGCTGTTAGGAACCCTCTGGTTTTCCAAATGACCCCAAAATCGCAGGCGACGCCGAGGGCTTATCTTGAGTCTGTATAAATATTAGATCTTTTTCCTTCTGCTAATTTGCATGCCATTGTTAGGGCCCGGAGTTCTGCTTCCTGGGCAGACATGGAGGAAGGTAATGCTGAAGCCTGAAGAACTGTATCTTCGGTGGTGACTGCGTACCCTGTGTGGTACCGTCCATCGCTGTCTGCATACCTGGAACGATCCACAAAGATTGCCAAGTCAGGATTTTCAAGGGCCATTTCACTAACTGTCGGTAGGTGTGAAGTCTCCATTTTCATCACCTCAAAGCAGTCATGAGGGGCGAGGTGGGGATCATACTCCAAAGAGTTCCCCCCTCAAGAAATGGAAGTAGAGTGGATGGGTTGAGGGTATCACATCGGATGAGAGTGATGTTATCAGGAAGAAGCAAGGCACACTGGAGTCTGAGGTGTCTTGCTGAAGACAGATGTTTGGGCTGTACTTGGTTTAGTATGACAGTTATGTCATGAGGGGCAAGGAGGATCAAAGGATAGCCCAACAACAAGTCAGCGGTTTTGTCCAAAAGGGCTTGGGCCGCAAAGATGGCTCTAAGACAGGAGGGTCCCCCCTTGGCCACTGGGTCCAGTTGGCAGGAGTAATAACCAACGGGCCTGAGCCTGTTGCCATGGGCCTGAGCCAAAACTCCTGTGGCATGTCCCTGTCTCTCTGAGACAAACAGTTTGAAAGTCTTTTAATAGTTTGGGAGGCCCAAAGCAGGGGCCGTGGAGAGGATCTCCTTCAGAACTTCAAAATTGTTCATAGCCTCTGGGGAAAGCAGGAAAGGATCAGATTTCAGGGCATCGTAGTGAGGCTGCATCAAGAGGGAGGCTCCCGGGATCCAAGAGCGGCAATAGGAGATTAATCCTAGGAAAGCATGTAGGGGCTTCTGACCTCGAGGCAAGGGGGTGGCTTTGATTGTAGCAACTCTTTCTTCAGTGAGATGTCGAGTGCCTTGGGAGATGCAGTGACCAAGAAAACTACCTTCTCTTCGCACCACTGGACCTTTTGCTTTGAGGCCTTGCATCCTTGCTCGGCCAGGTAGTGGAGGAGACTTTCGGAGAAGACTGAGGTGTTTTCAAGGGTGTCTGCACAGAGCAGGAGGTCATCTACATATGGGAGGAGCACAACGTCAGGGTGTAGATTCATCCAGCTGTCCAGAATGAGGGCCATTGCTCTGGCGAACTGAGAGGGGGAGTTCTGAGCTCCTTGCGGCATAACAGTCTAGGTATAGCCCCTCCCGCCGTGGCAAAAAGCGAACAGAAATTGACAACGGGGGTCAAGGGGTACACTGAAGTAAGCGTTCGCTAAGTCCACTACTGTAAAGTATTTTGCTGTGGGTGGTATTCCTGCAAGCAAGGTGTGTGGGTTGGCCACGATAGGTGTCTCCAATACAGTAGCCTTGTTTACGGCCCTGAGGTCTTGTTCCATTCTGTATTTTTCTGGCTCTCCTTTTGCTGTCTCCTTTTGCTGTTCGTTTCCTTACTGGGAACAGTGGTGTGTTGCACGGAGATGTGCAGGGTATCAGAGCTCCATTTGACAGAAGGGTCTCGACTTGCTTTGAAATAGATGCAGCTTGAGCTGGTTTCAAGGGGTACTGTGGCCTTCTGGGCAAGGGGGCCCCAGGCTTCAGCCGCACCATGATTGGTGGCACTTTTAGATGTCCTACATCTTCAGGCCCCATGGACCACAGGCATGCTGGGATTTGATCCAAGACTTCCTTTGGGATTCCAACCTCACATTGTGCATCCAAAGATAACAAAAGAGGAACGGAGCACAGTGCTGAGGCATCATCGACGGTTAGCGGTGAGGAGACCAGAACACCACCATCGGGTTGGAAGGAAATAGAAGCCTGGAGTCTGGAAAAGACATCAGCCCCTAACAGATTTAAGGGGCATGTGAAAGAGACCACAAATCTTGCTAGCAGATCAGGAAAATTGCCAACTTGTAGAGGACGGGTAAGGGGATTTTTCCTGGGTGTTCCATCCACCCCTATGCATGTTACATCAATGTCTGATAGGAATGAGGTATCGGATAGTTCTTCTGCCCTAATCACGGACCTGGCAGCACCTGTGTCACATAAGAAAACGGTAGGATGCCCTTCGATCGGTAGGGTTATTTTCGCAAGAGGGCCTCCTGAGTCTCCAGAGGATACCATAGTAGGGGTAGGTGACACAGGTCTATGTGGTCTGGTGGGGGTGGGGGAGGAAGAGGAGGAGTGTCATGTCTCTGATGTCGGGCGTCTTCGCGTGGGTCACAGTTGGGGCCTGGTTGCCTGTGGTTGAACCTCTGAGGACTCCGGCATTCCCTCCTGTAATGGCCGAATCTTCCGCAGTTGTAGCAAACACGCAGATTTTGTGTTGGTGGGTGCAGATATGGCGTGTCAGAGGCTACCATGAGAGGAGCTATCAGTTTTTTGCTGCCCTGTGCAGATTCTAGGCCTTTTGCCACTAATAATAACGTCTCAAGGTCCATTACTCTGTACTCTGGGCGTGATAAGATCAGACCCTTTCGGATTGACTGTTTAAGACCTGAGACAAATGCAGCAGCCAGCATGTGTTTATGTGCTTTAGTCAGTGTGCTAAAACCCAAATCAATAAACACTTGTGTTATCCTATTGTGATATTTCTCAACAGATTCACCTTTATCCTGTGTAATCTCTTGTATACTGCCAAGCGGTCTTGGGCCCATCTCTTTAATTGCATCACAAAATCACATCCTGAGTCATAGGTATTGTCAACATGATATTCATCAAAGCATTTCTCCATTACTGGCCAATAAGCATCCCCTGCTTTTATCTCGCATGGGCTCACCAAATCCCGCCATGCTGCCGAATATGTCTTTTGGATCTGGGCGATCTTTCTGTAAAATGGCATGGGATGCCTTTCAGGATCTGGTAGGCTCGTGACAAGAGTAGCAACCTGAGTGGGGTTGAAATTTATGTACATCAAGGGAGACCCTGGTGCTGCAGGCATTCCCCTTAGGGATGACATAAATGGTCTTTGGTGGCGTAAGGGTCCAGAGGGGGCACCGGGAGACTGCTGTAGGGGACGTGACTGTGTGTCACTGTGAAATGGCCAGAGTGGGTCCAGGGTAAGTGGGTTGTCAAGTGGCAGGCTGTCAAATGGATTATTAGACAGTAGGTCTCCAGCTTCTGGGTCATGTAAGGGAATGGGTCCAATGCGGGGTGTGCCTTGAAATTTAACAGTCAGTTGTCTTGGGATTGTATCTGTTCTGGCATGCATGTCAGCTTTAGCCACTCTGACAGGGCTAGCGTGACTTTGGTCAGGACTTTGATGGCTGGGACTGGGCTGAATAGGATCAGGACCAGTTGCCTGAGTCTCATGTGTTTGTGTAGGACCGGTTGCCTCATCTTCCTGGTCAGAGAAAGAGCCCATCATTAACGGGGTAGGTTGGGCTTTATAATATGTTCCGGAAGATTGGTCTATTACTGGATATATGTGGGTGGGTTTTGGTGCAGGGGTTTTAGATGGTGTCAAGCATGTGGTGGCAACCAGATGGAGAGTACAAAGACAGATGATGTGCCCCGCCCACATCCAAGCATGATGGAGGTGTGGGGGGATGAGGTGGAGGTGTCAGAGGAGAGGTGTCACTGTGCACAGGGGAAAGGGCAGTGCCAGAGGGGCGGTACCCACTTCCTAAGGACCGGATGCCATCATAGGGTGGTGGCTGGCTGGCTGTTTTGAATTTTGACCCATTTACTGGCTTTTTATGCACATACACAATACAACCATTTTGATACACTTCCTCCTCTGTCCACCCTTCTTCATAAATAGCTTTCGCAACTTTAAACCAAGCATCTGCAGTTCACAGCAGCCCATTGTCTGACAGCAAACCCCTTTTCCTTTTTTTATATATTCTTTATTTTCACAGTTTTCTTCATATACAAAATTCATAACGTTTGTAGTCAAGTATTTAGACAAATACATCTATTCGAATTCAAGATACATTTTTCCCCCACGGCCCCACCTCCCCCCCCCCCTAGAAAGGAAAAAAAAAAAAAAAAAAAAAAAAAAAAAAAAAAAAAAAAAACCTACCCCGTCTCGCTCACCCTCACCCGTTCCCCGCAGTATTTCCTTCCATTATCCTAAAATATTGTTCTGTTTC
The DNA here is from genome assembly GCA_028564925.1 of Lithobates sylvaticus. Lineage (NCBI taxonomy): Eukaryota > Metazoa > Chordata > Amphibia > Anura > Ranidae > Lithobates > Lithobates sylvaticus. Next base: position 212,209,140 of record CM053028.1, read on the forward strand.
CCTGAACTCGTTCCATTGTTGCCATATCCTCTGATATTTTTCTTCTAGATTCTCTAAGGTGTATAGCGAGAGTTCTATTATTCTTGTCCTCTCCACCCTCTCTACCCACTCTTTCATTGAGGGTGTCTCCTGAAGTTTCCAGTAGCAGGGAATTAGGGCTTTGGCTGCATTTAATAGGTAGGGGGTAAGATTTCTAGCGTGTCTTCCCTCTCCGCCCTCTGTATCATGGAATAGACATACCCATGGGAGCTTCTTCACCCTTACCTGTGTTATTTTAAAAATTATTTCTATTATTTGCTCCCAATATTCCTTTATTTTCGGGCAGTACCACCACAGGTGTGAGAAGGACCCCACTGCCTCGCACCCTCGCCAACAGTTAGGAGAAATATCTACATTGTAGGCGTTAGCTCCTTGAGGAGTTACATACCACCTAGCTAGAAGTTTATAGGACATTTCTACTGTTTGTATGTCTTTTGCTGTTGAAAAAACACGTCCTAAGATCTTAGTCTTCTGATCCTCGCTATTTAGTGGGCCGATCTCACTTTCCCATTTGCCTAAATACGTGGGGTATTCGTGTTCCGCCGCTCGCAACAAGATTTTATACGTCTTTGAGATTCTTTTCTCGCGGTTGTTGGGGGAATCCATTAATTTTTCTAAGGGCCTAAATTCTCTCTTACCACGTAGGGGTTTTGGGAGTGTCTGTGTGAAGTGTTGTATTTGGGTGTAGCGCCATTTGTCAAGTGTTCTATGTCCCCATTTCATAATAATCTCGTTGTAAGTGCTAATTCTATTACCTTCCATCACATCTATCAATCTTAAATTCTCTTTATTGGACCATCTACTAAAATAAATAAACTCCTCCTTACCTGGGGGAAAAAAATTTGTGTTTAATAATGGGATTAGTGGGGAGTTATAATCCCAATTGTGCCTTTTGTGAATAATATCCCAAATTTTTAGTGCGTGCCTTGTGAGTACTGTTGTATTTGGTGCTAAGTGTCTATAGTGAGGGGGGATCCATATAATTTCTCCTATTCTTGTTCTACTTAAGTTACTTTCTAGTTCCACCCAACTTTTATCCTCATGTTTGTGGCTCCAATCTATTATTCTAGCGATTGCAACCGCTTCGTAGTACTTTTTGAAGTCCGGGGCAGCAAGCCCCCCTCTTCCTTTTTCTCTTACTAATGTATCGAATGCGATGCGCGCCCGCTTACCCGCCCAAATAAATTTTGTTATTATTGACTTTATTTTCTTCAGGTATGACTGAGGGAGAGAAATTGGAATCATTTGGCAGGTGTAGATGAATAAGGGGAGAGTAAACATCTTAACCGCGTTTATCTTCCCCATCCAAGAGAGGACTTTATATTGCATTCCTCTAAGTTGCTTTTTGATTTTATTAATCAGCGGGATATAATTATGGTTAAAGAGGTTATCTACTTGAGCCGTTAGTTTTATTCCCAAATAGTTAAGCTCCTTTTTGCACCATTTAAATTGGAATCTAGATTGTATGGCGCTCTGTTCTTGTATTGGTAGAGTTAGATTTAATATCTCGGATTTAGACATGTTAACTTTAAAGTTCGACAGTTTACCGTATTGTTTTAATTCTTTCATAGCCATTGGGATAGATATTCTGGGGTTGGAGATATAGAGCAACAAGTCATCCGCAAACGCCGATACCTTATATTCCCTATCTCCAGCTCGAATTCCCCGGATGTCAGGGTTCTTGCGGATCGCTGACAATAGGGGTTCTAGGGTAATTATGAATAAAAGAGGGGAAAGTGGGCACCCCTGTCTTGTCCCATTAAACAAGTCGAGGGGAGAAGACAGGGTCCCATTGACTCTTATTTTTGTTGTCGGATGCTGATAGAGGGCCCCGATCCATTTCATCATCCTATCGCACAGTCCCATATAGTTCAATGTTTCAAGCAAGAATACCCAATTGACCCGGTCAAAAGCCTTTTCGGCGTCAATTGACATTAGGACTGAAGGCGCACCTCTCCTGACGGCTTCTTGAATCAGCATTATTGCTTTCAAAGAATTATCTCTACCTTCCCTCCCCTGCACGAACCCAGCTTGGTCGTTATGTATCCATTCTGGCAGATGTGACTTCAATCTTTCGGCGATTATTTTTGCAAATAGTTTTATGTCCGAGTTTAATAAGGAGATTGGCCTATAGCTTTCTACTGCCATCGGGTCTTTCCCCTCCTTTAAAATCAGAGTAATATGTGCCAGTAGTGTCTCATCTCTAAATTTCTCACTTGTCCCTATTGCATTGAAATATTTGCATAGTCTAGGTGCTAACTGCTTAGAGAACTTTTTATAGTATATAATAGAGAATCCGTCAGGACCCGGGCTACCTCCTGGGGCTGTATTGGCTATAGCTCTTTCTACTTCTTCTACCGATATCGGTGCTCCGAGTGCCTCCATTTCTTCCATTTTACCCAAAGAGCAAACCCCTTTTCCCTTTCAAAAGAGCACGCCATTCATTTGGCTGCAACCGACCACCCAAATGCATAGTGACCCCACACACTTTTGCCAATCTCTTCCCCTTCTTGATAGCATCTTCTCCTTCTTGCTCTAACACCAAATCACAAGCCAAACTACCTTCTTTAGGTCTCTCCAATTTCTGCCCCATCATTAGCTATTGGGAAGTTTATGTGTCCAGGCTCAGGTTTTGTATGGCGGTTTTATGAAGCTGTCCTGGACTCAAAGGGTCCGACAATCCTCTGACTGCCACCTGTCCTCGATCGGACCACCCTCCAATATATAACGCTACTTTGCTATATTCTGTCTTGATGACTGGGATATTTATGTGTGTCTGCTCAGGATTTTAGACGGGTCACAAGGCTGTCTTGGACTCAAAGGGTCCGACAATCCTCTATCCGTCACCAGGTACCGGTTCAGACTATATCACAGTCTCAAGTTAACGAGGACAAAAGTAGAGAGAGAGAGAGAGAGAGAGAGAGAGAGGAAAGTCTACAGTGTTCGACTGCCGCGCAGGACTCCCTGTGCGCGTCTTCCCAAAACGTAGACTGGTCATAGGCCTAAGGGGTGGCCTGAGGTTGGGTTTGAGTAATATGCGACCAATTATTACTCTCATCAAGACAGAACAGACAAAACAAATGAAAATTCAATAATGCATCACTTCAAATTTCATTTACATTTCCCAAACCCATGCCCAAATTCCTCACTCTATCTTTTTCTTCCTCTTCAAACTGTTCTGGTTGTTGAGATTGTAATAGACACCTTTCTGCTGCGTGTCCCCTCCTTCTAGCCTCACTTTCTATAGCCTGTGGCGACTTGCCAACCTCAAATTTAACTGGATAATGTACGTTTAATCTGAATACCAACACATCCGTGATCTCTGCCAACAAGGGTTTGTAACCAAGAGCTTCTCTCTCATATCCTGGCTCTACCACTTTAACCAACCCCCAGCCTCCTTCGTGTATTCCAAACAACAGTCCACAAACACACTTAGGACATGACAAAACCACCAGCAAACAACAAGATGTGACCAACAACCAACTACACAACAAGATGTATGACAATGGCAGCCGTAGAGAAATACAGTTTGTTCAGATCTCACGGGATCCCCACGCCACCGATGGGTGTATTCCTGACGCCCCCTCCTGGTTACCCGTGCTTCACTGCACCTGTGCTTTACTGCACAATTATTTATTCCCCAGGAGGAGTTTAAACCACGTCAACTAATTCATCCGTGACTATATAATCAATCCCTCATTCCCAACAGCCGCCACAAAAACACAAGATCGATCAACAAAACAGGACAGAACAAAAACAGGCTGCAGATATAATTAGTACAGGTTCGATAAGCTATGGGCAAGATGTACCTGTCTCTTTGCTGACCATGGAGAGACGATATAGACAGAGATTAGCCAATCACAGGTACAGGATAAACAGTAGACTAGATATACAAGATATCAAAAGTGTCTTACCGTTTTCAGAGCTGATCAGTTCTCCTCCAGTCTCCGTGTGTTGGCCTGTCTCAGTCCCTTCTCGATCGGCTATCCTCCAGTACAGAACCCAAATAGCCCCACGTTGGGCGCCAGCTGTTTTGGAAGGACCACAACCAAGGTCCAGTATTTTTATATCTGCCCCTGGTCTAATTATTGAATATGAAGCGTGCACGCTCTGAAGTGAAGAAATCACTCTGATACACGAGTCCAGTGTGAAATCACTTTCTGCTCTTTAATTTCCTCTTTTTTGCCGTTTATATAACACAAGCGAGATGTATGCAAAGACATATTATTGCCACATATTACTGTAACAAGTGTATGAGCTTTTAGCTGATTTAGCAAGTTTAGCAATTAATCCTAACTATATTAGATTATATTATATATTCGTAGTAACTTCTTCTTTCATTCTTCGAGACGTTGGATGTTGATGTCATGTCTGTCTGTCTGTTCTGGGTCCAGTTCTCGGAAAGAAAGGCACAGTCTTTTTATAATTCTTTGCGGTTCGGCTTCGGAATGGGGGGGGAGCTAGCAGCTATCTGAGTTAGAATTAAGGTCAAAACAAACCAAGCAATGACATGATATTACACATTGAAATAGACATTTTAGCATTCTACCTAATACCTTATAGGATGATAATATTTCATTTTAATACTACCTTAACCACATCCATCACACATGCAGTTAAGCATGCTTGTTATACTCACTGTGAAACCTAAGGGGTTAATCCTCTGCATTGTGTAAAAAGGCTGTTCGATCCTGTTTTCTCTGTTTCTCTCCTTCCTCTACAATCCACATTCTATCTCCTCTTAGGACAGAGGCTAGGGGACAAGCTGCGCATGCTCAATTTGTGTGTATTGCTAGAGAGTTTTTTTTTCTTAGGAGAGTGTATGTGACCAGCACTGTCCAGACATAGGGTCAGGGGTCATGAAGCCTTAAAGGACTGTCATAGCCAAATGAAAACCCCTTCTACAAGCTTTAACCATACACTGATAGAAGTCAAAAGACTGCTCTAACTGCTGAGGAGAAAAAGTATTTAGCCATTTATATTTAATAAAGCTATTGCATTTCCATGTTCTGTGTACTGTGGGAGACCAGATATAGTAAATGCAGGGTTCTGGGTTTAGTAAAACTTTAATTATATTGGGATTTAATTATATTGTAATCCGTTTTAGCTGTATATTTGTTTTCTTCTTTGTGGTACATTTAATGTTCTACTTGATATACTGTACTTACCCTATTCCTGGGTCAAACATAACTTTGATAAGGCGCAGGCATGCAAAACATGTAAGCCATGGTTGTCACTGCAACACTGAGCTTGCGATCCACCTCCACATATCCGGTTACCTTCGCTTCCGGCCCCGGAGCCCGCGTCATCCAGGGTGCCTGGCTTCAGCTAGTATGGCCAGCTAGTTTGAGTTCAACCTCCAGCAGTTAGCGGGTTTATGACAAGCCACTGGTTTCACTATCCTGACCTTCGCTTCTCCATCCTGGTGGCTTCCCCTGGAGATCTGGTTACCTACCTCAGGATCGAAAGCTGAAGTACACCGTTGATGTTAACCCCTCGTCATCTGGATTTTATTGTGGTATTGTACACATTCCATCACGGTACATCAACAATGGCAATGGGTTTTTATATTGCTTCTATATATTTTTACCATCCCATCACTATTTGACAGTTGATTTTTTTATTCCCAATGTGCATTTAATAAACTAACTTTACTTAGCATATTAATTTGCATAGTTATTACGCTGGTCCCATAGAGAGCTGCATTTGTTTTATATGTTCTGGGTCAAACACAAACCCATATGTGTTATCATAACACAGGATAACTGCTCCCATCAGATCAGGGATTACCCTCAGGTGCAGGGAAACCTATTATACATGAAGCCCATGCGGAGGAACCAAGGATGCGGTTCCACTTCCTCAGTATGCTATTCTGCCTGTCTGGGCACAGTGGGCAGCAACACCTCCTAAGCTCCAACCACCCTATTTAAAATAAATCTGCCTAAAGAGCAAAAGATGAGGCATCACTTAAAAGGAGGGATAAGGAAGGGCCCGGAATAAAGGGGGATGTTAACCCCTTCCTACAAACTTTCCCCAGGGTAGTGACTACAGAGGTTATAGACACAGGTAAACAGTTATCTCTCACAGCATCCCCACAATACACAAATTCACTAGGTGTATGGCATTGCAGGTAAATGTAAAAATTTGACATGTACCTTAAGCAAGTTGTTATGTGTGTGTAAATCTTACTGGGTTGTCAGTTATCTGTACTATCCTAGGAATCCCCACCAGAAACAGTTTCTGGGCCAATGATTGGCAACACTGTCACTTGGTACTCCCTGAGTTGCGCCAAGATATCAGGTTTGTAGAGGTTCCATCTTGCCCAGAACATCCTAGGTGCAGCACACAATATCTGAAGCTTACTCACCGTATTACCACTTCCGGCAACAGGAACCTTCTTGGCTGCCGAAGTCTTAGCCCCCGTACACATGGACGGAAATTCCGACCACAAAATCCGTCTGATTTTTTCCGACGGATTATGTCCAAACCTGGTGTTGCATACACACGGTCAGACAAAATTGTCGGAAAATCCGATCGTTCCGAACGTGGTGACGTTCGTTGCGTACGACGGAACTACGTAGAGGCTAGTAGCCAATAGCTTTGGTCTCGTAATTTGATCTGAGCATGCGTGGCACTTTGTCCGTCGGAATTCTCTACACACGATCAGAAAAAGTCTGATCGGATTTTGTTGTCGGAAAATTTGAGATCCTGTGCTCTAATTTTTTTCGTCTAAAATTCTGACGGAAAAAGCCCGCTAGAGCCCACACACGATCGGATTTTCCGACAACATAATCCGATCAGACTTTTTCCATCAGAATATACAAAGTGTGTACGGGGCATTAGAGGACAAGGCCCTCGGGAGTTTGTCATAGTGTTTCATATAAGACTCCACAAAGGCCTTGTATTGCTTAAGAGAGAAGCATGGACTCCAGCTTTTAAATCTTTGATGGTCTCTCACCTATGCACAAAAGAGGGATGTTTTGAGGACCCAACGCTAGTGTTGTATTTTTCAATCCACTGGAGTCAACTGCTTTCTTGAAGGAGTCCTCCACTGTCCTAACTGCTGGAGCATTCTGAGGGTTGTTCTTTCCCTTATTATGGAAAGGACTAGGGTCCGTCTGCCTATCTCTTTTAGAATCTGCTGAAGTTCCCTTTTGGGATGCTCTTGGGGAGGCTCTTTTTATTTTATTTTTTGGGTTAAATGGTGGAATGTGCTGTGTTATTTCTGATGTAAAGCTAAGAAGTACAGTGAGTTTGCAGTCCTGCGATTTTTATAAGGCCCGTGTTGATTAGTGTGGGCCCTGAGCAGGGCTGGATCTAGTGCCAATCACTGTCATGAAAAAAGAGACCTTGGGCCTACTGATATAGGCTCACCAGACCCAGACAGTGTAGCTGGAGGTGCAGAAAGGAGTCGGTGCAGACCCAGTTAACCACATTTGAGCACATGGCTGAGAAAGAGAGCTGGTCACAGGACCAGTGGGCCATTCTCATTATCCTAATCAGATAAATCACAGAAGCCCCACTATGACCTGCCAGTGCAGGATGCTTAGGGCTATACAAAACTCAAGGGGAAGACCTTAGAATGCCTTGGGATGACTGTCTTTTCTGTCCATTCACTGCAGTTCCAAATGCAAAATCTGTTGCAGCTAGCTACTAAGTGGTTGCAGCCGGTGACATTAACAGGACCGCTGATTATGGAAATGGTTGTCATGGACCACTGCCTCTGGAGTGGAAACTCCAGGCGATGGATCAACTGGTAGAGGTGGTGGAGCAGCTCAACATGGTGGAGCAGCTCATCATGGTGGAGGATCTATTTGGACCTCCCAAGTCCCGAGGATCCTGCCAATGCTGAAAACAAAACTATGACCAAACCCAGGGACCAGCACTCAGGAGAACCAGGAAGTGATCATCCCTGTGTCCCAGTTCTGCTCCAGCACAAAGGAAAGAGAACATTCTGTGCTGGTGGTGTCACACCAGGGTCCATGTCAAGGTAGGAAGAGCCCATGGAGTGCAGAGCTATATGGATGCTGTCCTGTTACTCCCAGAGGTCTGTGCTGCTCACCTGGATCTGACAGAGGGGTAATTAAAATGTGATATCAGGATGAACAAGCTTTATGCCCCGTCATTACTGAACTCAGGTAGGATGATAGACCTTGTCCATTTCAGAGTAGCTGGAAGAGTAAGCCCTGCAACTAAAACCATGTGGATGGTGTGCATACATGGGGACACTAGAGAGTGCTATCTCCCTTAGATTTACTAAAGCTATATAATAGGAGGACACACCTATCTACCCAATAACTCTGTATCCATTCAGGCAGACCCTTGCACTACATAGTTGACGGTAGGGCTAAAGGAAATTGTACAATTGGATTATATAGTGTATAGTGAGCTTTACAGACTTCCAGGGACACACATCTGTTTTCAATACTACTGTCTGCATCTCACTACAGAGGTGGGTGGAGGGGGAGGTTAGGTGCAGGTTAGGTGTAGGGTGTGTGCTAATGAGGTCAGGTGATAAATAATTTCCTGAGTCTTAACTGTTTTTATGTCCTAAATCTAGCCATGAACTTTTGTTTGGGACAAGCTGGAGGCTAAGGTAAGGCCTTGTCCTAAAATACATAGAACGCTTTTTCTTTTCTGCAACAAAAGTACAATAATGGTATATTGGTACATAGGGAAAATGAAATTAGAATAAAATAAGGTGAACTTAGCCTTTAAATATTTGTTTTGAGCTCCTATCAAAAAATCACATTCTCTCTATTTCTCATTCTCTTTCTCTCTCACAATATAATTATCTAACGATAGAGTTCTTAAGCATTGCTATGTATTACTTAATGTGATACTAAACACACACAGTTTAATTTCCATTGTCTCTTCTCTTTCTGTATGTGGATGATGGCGCTGTAATTATTTTAATAAAAAAAAACATCTAAGTACCTTTTTCCTAATCAATATACAGCTGTCACATGACCCAGATCTTTCCTAGCCTGTCTGCAGGGAAACATAAGCAGGAGGAGCTTCTAGTCCTCTGCGTGGGCTCCGGTCACACTTACTAATGACAGGTAGTGCGGACATTTATGACAGAAGAGACCTCTAGGGTCTCTTCTGTTATAAACAAAAACCCTGCCTGTCAGTGGTTTTTAACATATTAACTTTAGTACTACTTTAAGGAGTCCCCAGGTTAACTTCATAACATTGCATCATCCAAAGGCAGCTGCAAGTTTAGTTTAGACATATAAAAATGCTCCGTGTCACTATTTGTTTGCGGGAGATTACAAATATTAAACCATTGCATCGGTTGTGGAAAATTGGTGATTGTTTGGCCTGCATTTTTAAGATGTGAGTGTAATAAAAAGATATCAAAACACTTTGATAATTGTCCAATTTGTAGCTGTGTGTCCATATGATACATTGTTTAGTAAAGGCACAAACTATCCCACTGTCAAAATAAAAAATTGTGTTCATTTTCTCTGAGTAGCAAAACTTGGGTTTGCCAAAAATTTTAACTCATCCCTATCTTATACCACAAATTATATTTTATTGGCATTTAATTTTATTGTTGTTAGAAGGAACTTATCTTTTTTCATTGCAGAAATTTCATTGTACTGGAGCAGTCATAAGAAATTCTATTCGTGTTAAACCATATTTATCTTGAGGGTATTAACTGCAGGGCCTATACAATATGACATCTATTTAGAAGGGCATACAACATCAATGTGACTGTAAAGACACATTTCAGCTGATCTTTCTGCTCTCTCCTAGCAGAAGGCCTGCCAAAGAGCACATTTAGGTTGATTGGTAGTCAAGTTCACATAGCCTGAGCATTGCATTATAAGTCCCTTTTGGCATACTGGACCACAGAGCGAACAAATACTTTGCTTAGTGACTTGTGTTTATTGAAGAGTACACTTTCTGGCCCAGAACTTGGATGCTGTTCAGTGTGCATATAGATGCAGCAAGTACAAGGACTTAGAAATGTAATTTCAGGCAAGCATGACATTTAGCAAATTAAAATTTTTCTGTTTACATAGTTGGTCAACTTTAGTGATCCAGTAAAATATATTTTATTTCCATGATATTTCCTCAGACAGAGATAGCGTATCAACAGAGAAGTGAAATTTAATCTGTCATAACAGAATGCATCATATTTTGTTTTATAATATAAAAATGTTAATATTCTTTCAGTGACTTTTTAAATCTAACTTTGGAAAGCGCCTATTGTATTTATAACATCATTTATATGTCTGTGTCCTTTTGTACTTGACATCTTGCAATATTTATGACAGTAAAAGAATCGCTATTCAGCTGAAATGACAAAAAAGCTTAGGTGAACTGTAACAAACTGTTTTATACATATAAAAGTTTCCTGACATCTTTGGAAGTCTTTAATTTGAACTCATTTCATGTGACATGTATCTAAATGTAATTTAAATGCCTGCCGATAAAAACTATTTGCATTGTATTCAGGCAAATCCAAAAAGGCTCCTGAAACTATATGACATTCCAAAACTGCTCAAATAATATACAGTATCTCACAAAAGTGAGTACACCCCTCACATTTTTGTAAATATTTTATTATATCTTTTCATGTGACAACACTGAATAAATTACACTTTTTGCTACAATGTAAAGTAGTAAGTGTACAGCTTGTATAACAGTGTAAATTTGCTGTCCACTCAAAATAACTCAACACACAGCCATTAATGTCTAAACCGCTGGCAACAAAAGTGAGTACACCCCTAAGTGAAAATGTCCAAATTGGGCCCAAAGTGTCAATATTTTGTGTAGCCACGATTATTTTCCAGCACTGCCTTAACCCTCTTGAGCATGAAGTTCACCAGACTTCACAGGTTGCCACTGAAGTCCTCTTCCACTCTTCCATGATGACATCACAGAGCTGGTGGATGTTAGAGACCTCGCGCTCCTCCACCTTCGGTTTGAGGATGCCCGACAGAAGCTCAATAAGGTTTAGGTCTGGAGACATGCTAGGCCAGTCTATCAACTTTACCTTCAGCTTCTTTAGCAAGGCATTGGTCATCTTTGAGGTGTGTTTGGGGTCCTTATGTTGAAATACTGACCTGCGGCCCAGTCTCTGAAGGGAGGGGATCATGCTCTGCTTCAGTATGTCACAGTGCATGTTGGCATTCATAGTTCCCTCAATGAACTGTAGCTCCCCAGTCCCGCAGCACTCATGCAGCCTCAGACTATGACACTCCCACCACACGCTTGACTGTAGGCAAGACACACTTGTCTTTGTACTCCTCACCTGGTTGCCGCCATGCAGCTTGACACCATCTGAACCAAATAAGTTTATCTTGGTCTCATCAGACCACAGGACATGGTTCCAGTAATCCATGTCCTTAGTCTGCTTGTCTTCAGCAAACTGTTTGCGGGCTTTCGTGTGCATCATCTTTAGAAAAGGCTTAGTTATGGGACGATGAAGCCATGCAGACCAATTTGATAAAGTGTGCATGTATGGTCTGAGCACGGACAGGCTGACTCCCCACCCCTTCAACCTCTGCAGCAATGCTGACAGCAATCATACGTCTATTTCCCAAAGACAACCTCTGGATATGACGCTGAGCATGTGCACTCAACTTCTTTGGTCGACCATGGCGAGGCCTGTTCTGAGTGGAACTTGTCCTGTTAAACCGCTGTATGGTCTTGGCCACCATGCTGCAGCTCAGTTTCAGGGTCTGGGCAAACTTCTTATAGCCTAGGCCATCTTTATGTAGAGCAAACAACAAGCAACAATTGTTGAGCAACAATTCTTTCTTTCAGATCCTCAGAGAGTTTTTTTTGCCATGAGGTGCCATGTGGAACTTCCAGTGACCAGTATGAGAGAGTGAGAGCGATAACACCAAATTTAACACACCTGCTCCCCATTCACACCTGAAACCTTGTAACACTAACGAGTCACATGACACCAGGGAGGGAAAATTTCTAATTTGGACAATTTGGACATTTTCACATAAGGGTGTACTTTTGTTGCCAGTGGTTTAGACATTAATGGCTGTGTGTTGAGTTATTTTAAAAATTGACACGGTTATAAAAACTGTACACTCACTATTTTACATTGTAGCAAAGTGTAATTTCTTCAGTGTTATCACATGAAAAGATATAATAAAATATTTACAAAAATGTGAGGGGTGTACTCACTTTTGTGAGATACTGTATATCTGCTATATATGTTTATACTGTGGACTAATTCAGTTTAAATGTACCCTGGTCCATCTGTCTAATCTTGTCTTTTATCTTTGTTTTTATTTTTGTCACTCTTTACTGAGAGATCAAGAGCAGTACAGTCAGAGCACTGAGTATGATGAATAGAAGGTTAATGCAACATATTGACAGTATGGATGGGTAGCAGCTTGGCATAGACCAGTAAAACTAGTCAAGCTGTTATTTTGATGTCCCAAAACACTTCTGTTTAAAAGGTACTATTGCAAGAATAGCCTTATATACCCACAGTACACTGAAATCAACAGTGACCATTTTAAGAATATTGGGTTGCAAATATAAAGTAGGAGCGAAAGGAGATCAAAGATCACCAGAAGATAGAATCTTAGGCATACAACTATGTTTCAAAAAATATGGAACAGGGTGGGACTTTAATTGTGCCTCTAATAAGTGTAAACAAATGAAATACAATAATATGATTATAGAAAAATAGACAATTTTATTAGTTATAAAAACTGTTGAAAATACATTACAGTCTGTACAATTAGATTTGAATTCCGGGTGTGCAGATCCCCAACAATTAACAGAGATGTGGCCTACGCGTTTCACGGATAGTACCGATTCGTCAGGGCCTTGAAGATAGCATAATATGACGTTGTGTGAATTCTACAGATAAAACATCAATTAGTACTGCATAAATTGTATGATTACGTAGATAAAAGAGTGGTATATTACAGATATTGATACATGATCATTTTTTTACATGGGTTTATATCGGTAACATGACACTGTAAATAGTTTTTAATAAAGTCTAGATATTTATAAAGCATTGAACATACAAATACAGTCACATTTTCCACTTATTAATGTATAGCGGTGCTTCTTACATGGGAAGTTTGAACACAAAGAGTCAGTTGCATACTGTTTGTTTTCTAAATATGTTGTATTAAAACTTCCAAATATAAAACATAGTGTTTCATTAGTGTGTATTCCTCACTCACCAGAAGACTCTAGTCAGAGGACGCCGACTTGGCCTGGGAGCCCGTGGGAATGCTCCACCCTACCCCAACCAAGGAGAATGGGTGGACCTCTATATATACAGATGATAGAATTTAGTAAACCAAGTGGTCAAAGAGGGCCTCAAAAGACTAAAAATAGCCAAAATTAGAGAAAAGAATGAAAAATGGGGTAAATAAAAATAGTAAGAGGAGTGGGAGAATGGTAGGAAACGGGGAAGAAAAAAAAGTGGGGAAGGGGGAGAGGGAAGAGAGTGGGAAGGAGGGAAAGGGATGAAATGAAAAGAGGGAGGGGCCCAAGGGAAGGATGAAAAGACAGAAGGAAAAACTAGGAAAAGGGGGAATGAGGGGGGGAGAAAAAAGAATACAAAGGGAAAAGGAAAGAAAGAAGGGGGGATGAAAGTGAGGATAAGGGGAGGGGGGAAGAGGGAAAGGGGGGGAAGAAGAGAGGGGAAGGAAAGAGGGGGATGGGGGGCGAAGGGGAGAAAAAGGAAAAGAGAAAAAGAAGAAGGAGGGAGAGGAAGGGGAAAGAAGGGGGAAAAATGGGGGGAAAGATGGGGGGGTGGGAAAAGTGGGGACAGAAAGGTAAAGGAAATAAATAGAAGGGGAGGAAGGGAAAGGGAAAGATAGAGGGGAGGGAGAAGAAGGAAAAGGGGAACAAAATATGAAAATAGAAAGAAGATTATGCAGGAGATATAAGAACCTCTAAAGGTAAAAAGAGCACTGGGAATAATGCCTTTGTGGAGTTAAAGGATGTTTGAAATGACTTACCAGGTGGCTATGTTGGAATATGCAACAGATATTATTGAGAAATTTGAGTAGTCTTAGGTGTCAAGAGATTTTCTAAACGTGAATAATAGTTTTCACTCTGATAGGAGGAAGGTATGTATATGTAAACCTTGAAAAGGCGATCAAGGAGAAACGTCCCAGGATAAGGAGAAAGGCTGAGTTTACGGCTTGCTGGGGATTTAATCCAAACAAGCAAATGTTAGCTTATGGAAAGAGGCTATTTAAACATGTAGACAAAGATGCATATGGACTGGTGACCAGAGTGGAAAAGAGGTTTACATTCCTGTGATATTCCAAACAAAGTCTTCCCTCAGCTTCCCCCACAAGTGAACAGGTGAGCCCATGAGTAAAGACGGAGGGGGTGTACCTTATATAGGGAGTTATGGCTGCCAAATTTCATCCAGGGAGGTGTGTGTGGGGGGAGGATTCCTGGGGTCGCTCGAGTCGCCCCGATCACGAGGAACTGGAGTGAATCCCATGGATCCGGAGGGACAGGGATAAGCCCATCTCTGCACTGGTTGCCATGGGGTTCGCATGCCGAAATTGCATGCAGGGAAACCCCCTGTCCATATACTCCACTGCATCTCCCATGGTGTAAGAAAAGGAAGGGGACGGGTCTCTCTACTCCGCCGGCTGTGATGGTTCGACAGGAGGGAGAGGGAAGCCACGCAGTGCAGTGAGGGGGCGGGACCCTGTCAGAATGTTTATACTGAAATAATCAAACAGTATTGTATTTATGGAATTATGCAAATCTTAGATTTGGGAGATTTACAATTATTCATAAATATCAACAAGAAATTCAAGTTTGTTTATCCGTGCTATTTTGAAGACAAGTGACACAAATGATATTGCTTAAAAATATATATTTATTAACTAAAAATACAGTGCAAAATAATAACAGGTATATTTTGTGATAAAACAAAGAAATGTATATACTTCTACATATCAGGGATAAATGATGGTTACAGATAATATTACATTTCTCTTATTCAATTTCTTATAACAAAATACCACATTTCAATTCTTGAATAACTGGGTATATTTGAGACTTGGTAACTCTTAGTTAATAGCCTTCCGTGACTTCACGGATTTATGTAAACAATTATGTTTACCTTAACCACTAGCTGACCGCCCACTGTCAAATGACGGCGGGACGGTGCAGCTACTGTGGCGGGACGCCGTCATATGACGTCGTGTACAATTTGGCCACTGGGGGGCGCGCGCGGGCCGCGGGAGGCGCGCGCCGCGTAGCTGGGGCCCCGGTGCGCGTGCCCGGCGGTCGCGATGACCGCCAGGCACCCGCGATTGCCCGGTAATCGAGCAGGACGTGGATCTGTGTGTGTAAACACACAGATCCACGTCCTGTCAGAGGAGAGGAGACCGATGGTGTGTCCCTTGTACATAGGGACACCGATCGGTCTCCTCCCCCAGTCAGTCCCCTCCCCCCACAGTAAGAATCACCAAGATAGGGTACACATTAACCCCTGCAGCGCCCCCTAGCGTTAACCCCTTCCCTGCCAGTCACATTTATACAGTAATCAATGCATTTTTATAGCACGGATCGCTGTATAATTGTGAATGGTCCCAAAAATGAGTCAAAAGTGTCCGAAGTGTCCGCCGCAATGTCGCAGTCACGATAAAAATCGCAAATCGTCGCCATTACTAGTAAAAAAAAATAATAATAAAAATGCTATAAATCTATCCCCTATTTTGTAGACGATATAACTTTTGCGCAAACCAATCAATATACGCTTATTGCGATTTTTTTTTACCAAAAATATGTAGAAGAATACGTATCGGCCTAAACTGAGGAAAAAATTTGTTTAAAAAAAAAATAAAATTGGATATTTATTATAATAAAAAGTAAAAAATATTATGTTTTTTCAAACTTGTCCCTCTTCTTTTGTTTATAGCGCAAGAAATAAAAAACGCAGAGGTGATCAAATACCACCAAAATAAAGCTCTATCTGTGGGGAAAAAATTATAAAAATTTTATTTGGGTACAGCGTTGCATGACCGCGCAATTGTCATTCAAAATGCGACAGCGCTGAAAGCTGAAAAATGGCTTGGTCAGGAAGGAGGTGTTCGTGGCTGGTAGGCAAGTGGTTAAACAAGGTGTTATCTCTTCTCAAAACAAACAGAGCTTCTTCTTACACTCTTTGGCCCCTTTCACACGGACAGACCGTCTCTCCGTTTTTCTTCCATCCGTCAACGGACGACAATGCATTCCTATGGGCAAACCGATGACCATCAGTTAGGCTGCTTTCACACTGGGGGGTTTGCAGGCGCTATTGCGCTAAAAATAGCGTCTGCAAACCGACCCGAAACAGCTGTTGCTGTGTCTCCAGTGTGAAAGCCCTGAGGGCTTTCTCACTGGAGCGGTGCGCTAGCAGGATGGTAAAAAAAGTCCTGCTAGCTGCATCTTTGGAGCGGTGAAGGAGCGGTGTATTCACCGCTCCTATACCGCTCCTACCCATTGAAATCAATTTGCGGAGGTTTTTAACCCTTTTTCGGCCGCTACCACCCCGCTAGCGGCCGCATACCGCGGGTAAAACGATGATAAAGCAGCGCTAAATATAGCGCTGCTTTACCGTCGCCGCCCGCACCGCCCCAGTGTGAAGCCGGCCTTACCATCAGTTCTGTTTTTATCTGTTTTTTTTAATGTACAAGGCTACGTCCAGATCCGCCAAAACGGATATTAACTGACAATGTCTGTCAACGTCCAATCAGTTAAGATCCGTTTTGAAGAAATAATTCAAAGTTCATACTTTGACAAATTAAAAAACCAAGTGAAAAAACTTTATTTTAAAAGGGTTATGCAGAATAATAAACCTAAAACTGTTTTGAACATATCATGTGCTTTTGTTTCTTTTTATGCTATCAAAACACAATGAAATAACCAAATTAATTAATTAATTAATTTGAATTTGCACTGCATTATTTATATATATTGGTACTGCCATGGAACTTCTCCTGATGGAGATAGAATGTAGGATGGGAGGAGCAATGCTTTCTGGGTAATTTCCTTAAAGGCACAGAAACTGCTGTAAACTGATGAAAACGGATACAAAAACGGATGAAAAAACGGATGTAAACGTTTACATTAACAGATGAAAATGGATATTAACCGAACGGAAGACGGATGAAAACGGAGATTAACGGAACAGAAAACGGATGAAGACAGATGAAGCAATGGATAAGAACTGATACGTTTATAACGTGGCTAAACTGATGGTCCCCGTGTGAAAGGGGGCTAAAATGCACAAAAAAAATTTGTTATATTGTGCACAGCTTGATAATTTGATCAAAGCTTATATTTTAGATTTAGAATGAATCAATGGTTTAATATATACTATAACCAATCCAATTCTAAAACTTTGAAGTAGTATTGTGAGATATAACAATATATGTACCTCCCTTGGTTTAGAAGCAAAACAAATTCATACTGCAGTTAGAATTCACTTCACTCCCAAACTGAACTAACAATGGATTGGATTAGCCAAATATATGCTCAACCAAGATTTCAATTACCTAAAAACGTATACATTGGAAAGGTTAATACTTTACCAAGTCTTTAAGAATTCTGTCAGTTTGGGAAGCAAAGTCCCAAAGGAGACTTCTTTCCACCCTAGAGATAAACCCATCCAGCCATCCTCAAGGATTCTTCAGATGTTCCCATAGCTCTCAGATCCCTCTCTGCTATGAGTAACACCTTTTTATCCCACCCCAAAAGTGTGTGTGTGTCTCATTACTATGTAATTGATGATGTCATATGACGACAGAGTTTCCACGTTACCATGACAACCATGTATGTGCGGCCATCTTAGATTCTTACTATTTTCCCCTCTAGGGGGCAGTGTTGTATCAGAAATTACTTCTAATGTTATTTTTATGACCTTCTGACCTTGGCTTAGCAAAACACCATTAGTTGTGTAATGGTTGACAATTACATGTCAATATCCCCAGCCAACCTGGTGACTCTAAAAATATATGGATGTGATAACAAGGTACCCACACCATTAACTGTGGTTGTAAATGTCATGAAAGTGAAGTCATACTTTGAGTCTAACAATTTCATGTCAATACAACTGGAATCTCACACTAGTAACTTTTCTCATAATTATATATTTATGGTCTAGAGCCCTACGGACGACATGAGTAACGATAACACATAGGAACAACACAAAACTTACCAACATGAAATAGACCTGAAAGCGTGCCTTGGTCTACCGTATGGTACACCAAAATAAGGGGGCATACCCTAGATAAGGAATGATAAAAAGTAGTTCTGGAATAATGTGAAATGAGTATTCAGTCTGTGGTAAGAATACTTGGAAGAGGCTTTTAAAAAGG
The DNA here is from genome assembly GCA_028564925.1 of Lithobates sylvaticus. Classification (NCBI taxonomy): domain Eukaryota; kingdom Metazoa; phylum Chordata; class Amphibia; order Anura; family Ranidae; genus Lithobates; species Lithobates sylvaticus. The sequence continues at coordinate 212,227,517 of CM053028.1, forward strand.
GGAGGGTGGGTGGGTATCTCGCACAGGAAACCGACAAAGACCGGCGGCCTTTGGGCTGCTTAAATACCCTCCAGGCTCCTCCCTTAACTTCAGGCCGGTACCCGGCCTTCCAATTTATGGTCTAGAGCCCTACGGACGACATGAGTAACGATAACACATAGGAACAACACAAAACTTACCAACATGAAATAGACCTGAAAGCTTGCCTTGGTCTACCGTATGGTACACCAAAATAAGGGGGCAAAAACTTTCAGGTAGGGGATAATTATTTATTAAAGGTAAATGTCACTGAGTAAGTCGGGCAAAGGCCTGAGCCATCTCCAACTGTGGGTTAGGTATGTAGCGAGAGAAGCAGGCCGACTTCCACCGACCTAGTTTCTTGATCACATGGTCCGGAACCCCCTGTCTTGAGGCCGTCGTGGCCGCCCCGATCCGGAATGAATGCCCGGAGTACCGGCTGGGGTCCAATTGAAGATTGCTGAGAAGGACCCGGACATGTTCCATGAACTGCGACGAGTTGAGGGGTTTAACTGGAAAGGGTAAAAGCGGACTGGAACCTGGGCGGTCGGATAGCAGTGCCGTCAATTGGTTTAACACGGCAACTGGGCACCAGTTGTTGTGGGTCCTGTACAGGTGTATATCTACTCCGGAACCTCGCTGCTGAGTTTTAGACATCGCCAAGTGAAGAACATAGTGATCCTGGTGGCGGCAGAGGTTACTTTTATGCAAGACCGGACCAGCTGGGTGGCTGCGAGTGAACTCGCTGGGCCGTAGAAACCCATAAAATGCCATGTGTATCGCAGCCTGCAGGACGGTGCTGAGGAGGAGACCAAAAGGGGACCTATCCAGGATGTCAGACATCCCCTTAAAGATCTCCCCAGTGATAGGCAGCCGCTTCGGGCTGACTGGTGGCTGGTGTTTCTGAACTCCACGCAGTAGAGCCCTCACTGCGTGGCAGGAGAACACCGAAGGCCTCGCGGGGTCTTGAAGTGACAAGTAGTGCTGCACCCCGGCCACGTACTGGCGTATCGTGCTGTGTGACAGTGCTAGGTGAGAATGGCAATAAGCGATAAACGCCAGAACCTGCTTGACGCTGGAAGATTCACGGGGGTGTTGGGCAGGAACTTATTAAATGCCCTCCAGGCCGTCCGGTAGGCCCGACGGGTGTTGCGGGCGAGCGAAGAGTTGATGATGTTAGTAGCTGACTGTAAATGTGGGGCTAGTCCAAGGTCAGTTGTGACCAATCCGGGATAGTGGCTGAGAGATGGTAGGCTCCTGGCATCTGTTCAAAGAAAGAAATAAAGTTAAAACGGGAGAGTGCGTCCGCTGCTGAGTTGAACTTCCCTGGAATGAATGAGCAGTAAACATTAAACTGATGTTGTAGGGATAGCTGGACCAATCTGCAGAGGAAGGACATGACGGGCCTGGATTTAGACCTGCCCTTGCTGATGACCTCGGCTGTGGCTTGATTGTCTGTCGTAAAAGCCACAGTCTGTCCTGACCAACGGTGACCCCATAGGTGAGCGGCTGCTACAATGGGGAACAGCTCAAAGAGGGCTGACGTGGTAGTGAAGCCCGGTGTGGCTAGTGCCTGAGGAGGCCAAGGGGCGGCGAACCACAAATGGCCAAAAATGGCGGCGCATCCTGTGGATGCCGCCGCATCTGTCACCACCTGAGGTGACAGCGTGGACACTACTGGGATGAACAAGGACACACCGTTCCAATTACTGAGAAAGTCTTCCCACATGGCCAGATCTGCCCTGGCTGCTGAATCCAGCCTGATGACCTGGTCTGGGTCCTGAGTGTAGGACAGGAAGACCAGCAACCGGGACACGAAGGAGCGGCCCTGGGGGATGATCCTCATAGCAAAATTCAACATCCCGAGGAGAGACTGAAGTTGCTTCTGAGTACATCCCCCCACCCGGGTGAACTCTTGTAGAACCGTCCTGATACGGTCCAACTTATCTGCGGGAAGGCTGGCCTGCATGGCTAGTGTGTCAAGGTCGATGCCCAAGAACGTGATCTTGTGCGCCGGGCCGTCAACCTCGTGTTCCGCTATGGGGACGTTCAGATTGTTGAAAACCGTCCTCAACTTTCCAAGGTCCCCTGGGGGAGCCCCGGGTGGTTCTATCAGAAGGAAGTCATCCAAATAATGAATGACCTCGTGGCACTGTGCCTCGTGGAGAAGGATCCACACCAGGGTCTCCGCGAACTTATCAAATAACCAAGGACTACTCTTAGACCCGAAGGTCAACTTGGTTGCGAAATAATATCGCTCCCTCCAATTGATGCCGTGCCAGCACCACAAGGAGGGATGTATGGGCAGCAGCTTGAAGGCGTCAGATATGTCCGCCTTTGAGAGCCAAGCACCCACCCCAGCCCTGAGAATGGCCTGGATAGCCATATCTACCGAAGCGTACTTCAGTGAGAACTCCTCGGAGGGAATGAGCGAGTTGAGACTGGGAACGACGGAAGAATGAGGCGCTGACAGATCATACACCAGACGTTTTTTATTTGAAAATTTTCCCTGTACAATCCCGATAGGGCTAACCCTCCAGATACTAAAGGGGGACTGACTGAACGGGCCTATCATAAAGTCCCGATCCAACTCCGTCTGAAGAAGGACGTCGATAAGTGGCTCATCTGTTGCTGCTGAGCGCAAGGTCCGACATTCGTGGGTGGTGTGGGGCAGGGTGATGAGCCCGGTATGAAACCCATCGGTGAAACCTCGGATGAGGTAGCTGGCGAGTGACGGAGTGGGGTGTGAGGTCAAGTAAACATCGAGCCAAAGGACATTGACCCGGCTTAGTCACGGTTTCTTCTGCTTGACCTCACACAGGACCCTGGGGTGCGCCCTCTGGCATAGGGTGCAAACATGCAAGAGCCGGCACTGGCTGAAATTGCAGGAGCCGTAGTTGAAGTTATTGGCGGCTCCCCCAACCATCTGCACCGGACGTCCCAACTTGTCCACCTTCTGCCCTTGCGCCGGGGCCTGCTGAGCCTGACTCGTGCTGGTAGAGGCCGTGCTAGCTATCGGGTGGACAGAGACTATGTTGGCACACCAGACCGCGGTGTGGGATGCTGACTGACAGACAGCACATAGTGGGGACCGTAGACCCGCAAAGTGGCGGCAGAACAACTCGGTGTCCACTACACTCCAGTCCGTTGTCAAATGGAACTGTAAGAATCTGGCCGCGGCTTTGGCCGAGAAGGACCGATGATAATCGTAGAACGCTGAGCCACCGTATTTGTGGCCCAGGTCTACGATTAAATGGAGGTAGAGGTCCAGTTCCTCCCGCCTGCCCGGGGAGGCTGAGCACAGCACGTCCCTGAACATGCCGAAAGCGAGCGTGAACTCAGACACCGTGAGCTTTCTGTTGAGCCTCGGATCCTTTGCCTTCAAAACCACCGAGACGTCCCCCCAGGTGTAGGCCTTGTTTTCTGCCAAATCATGGACCGAGATCATGAGTGAGGCCAGGTTAACGTCTCTGCCCTCTAAAATGTCCTTCCTTACGCTGGGTGGCACCAGGTGGGAAGGATGAATGGTAGTTGTGGCAAGCTCACTACCTGCGGCCGGTGCACTGATGGCTGGGACCACCGCAGGGTCCGGAACCGTGGCGGCCGGGCTGGTCTCTAGACGTGACACCCTGTCCTGGACCTCAATGATCGAGGAAGACAGGGAAGATACGAGGGCGTGTAGCTGAGCGACGGCGGTTGAAATGGATTCCAGGGATGCCTGCTGGCTGCTGGAACCGGCTGCAGCCGGTGGTGGGAAGAGGAGCCTGAATAGCTCCGCCTTCCTGGCCGCGGACGAGAAGGGTATCCCTCTGCGCCTCAGCTCGGCGGACAGCCTGGGAATTGTCCATGCCCTAAGGGACTGGACACTGCCAGCCTCGGAGGCTGACGCCGGAGATAGCGGGGTGGTGAGGTCATCGCTGCCGACTGACGACATGGCGGCTGCCAAGACCCGTTACTTAGTTGACTGGTCACGTGTCTGCAGGCTGGGCCTATAAAGAGGTGACAAGAAATGAGTTTGGACGTGTAACCTATGGTATACGTACCTGCCATGAAAATGCAGGTGCCACCCCCCCCCCCCACCTCCCCGCGTCATTTTTTTTTTTTTTTTTTAAACCTCCCCCCCACCCCCCCCTGCGTCTTTTTTTTTTTTTTTTTTTACCTGCTGGAACCCTGATCAAGCTGGTGCAGGTGGACCTACTGAATCCGACTGACCTGAGAGTGTGAGAGAAAGTACCTATTTAAGAGCCTGAAACTGCTGCCGTCCAGAGCGACGGTACCCAATGTTGATGATAACAACAGGCGATAGTGACTTAAGTCGACTGACGAGACAGCTGTGGAATCAAATGGCAGACAACAACACGAATAACTGAAATGACATGTTGCCTTAACTGAAATGAACATCCCGTGACAGGGCCCGGCCCGGTCGTACCGTATGGGGGTGACTGTGAGCCGGACTCTGGAGCACGTACAGAAATGAGACAACCGTGAAATGAGACGAAATGGGGCCGAACTGTGACATACTGGCTGCCACCGGGTCCGACTCCAAGTGCTACAGCATGCGTTGGAACGCTAGCACTCGTGTGACAGCGACCTCGATCATCATGCCACTGTCTAGTGACTGAACCCCTTTTTTTTTTTTTTCTTTGTATTGAAATGCGGCCGGCCTAGGGCACGCCGGCGCAAATTCGTACAGGGAAGTGACTAAATTAACGCCGGGGCGTGGTAAGGTGACATAGAAATGACATAACATGACAAGGACAAGAATCAAAAGTATTTTCTTTTTTTTTTTTTTTTTTTTTTATGCGATTCCGTCCCTGGCGCATGTATTGAAATGAGGCCGGCCTAGGGCACGCCGACACGAATTAGTGCGGGGAAGTGACTGCATTCATGCCAGGCGTGGTAAGGTGAGACAGAAATGACATACCATGACAAGGGCAAGAATCAAGAGTGACGCAACCTGTGATGCGATTCCGCCCTTGGCGCATGTATCGAAATGAGGCCGGGCAGCCGTGCGACTGGATTGCCCCGATCGTAACATCTATGGATGCGACCGGACCCACCCAGAGGTATAGTGACCGAAATGAAACCATGACAAAGACTAGATTTCAACAAACCGAGCAATTTGTCACTGAATCTATCTCTGGAGCATGTATAGAAAGGAGGCCGAGCGGCTAGGCGAACCAGTGATCCGGCATGCTGCTGGTATAACTGATCTAAACGATTTGACATGACATGATCGCTGCGTGTGAGTGCGAACAGCACCCGTGAGCGAGCTACGTTTGAACGATTCAAAGCCTGCGTACTCCGACCGCGCAAGGGGAACCCTTGAGTGCCGGATGCGGCATCGGTCGGAGTGTCATGGCGGTCGGAGTGTCATGGCGGGGGACCCTGAATGTGCGTGCCGCTAGGTGGCTCCCGATCGTGTACAACCAAAGACGTGCGTGTAACTGTTTAGTGTTTTGAGACAAGCGGTGCGTGGTTCGTGAGCTACGCAGACCACAGTTTAGTGACATGATAAGCAGTGCATGGGAACGTAAAACATGGGAGCCGAAGCCCTACCTGCGACAGCCAAACCAGACTCTCTGTACGGAACTGCGACTCGGCGACACGAGTGCGCCACGAAGGGACAACACGACTTACGAACCCGGAACGCGGGACTGCAACAACACAAGGAGACGGATAGACGAAACGGAGCTCACGAACCGGCACCAACAGCGCTTGTCTCGAACGAGTCGGTCCTAGATGTCTGACGTAACAGATATCTCGCACAGGAAACCGACAAAGACCGGCGGCCTTTGGGCTGCTTAAATACCCTCCAGGCTCCTCCCATAACTTCAGGCCGGTACCCGGCCTTCCAATATGTATTAAATGGGTTTATATATGAATAACTAATACAGATGTACTATAACCATATTATGAAAGAAAAACCCTTATTTAAAATACATAATACAATAGGAATTGTGAATAAGCCCTCTGGTTTCTGTAGCTTATTCTGAAAATGCTATTTAGGTTTGTAAACTCATTTGAAATACGATTCGCTAAACTATACACCGTCCATAGAAATCCCCCCTTATCTATAAGTGTCAACGACAAGAGATAAGGGGGATAATATAACCTGGGATAATGGTATAGACAACTCTTACACGGCCTCCCTGTAAGACAGAAAAACAATGTCTATTCATTAGCTATGAACTCTATATCAACTGTTAGAGAGAATATGGCTTCCCTCATGTCAAATATATATGAATATGAAAAATATGAAAAATTATACAATATGCGACTTTATATATATTCTTTTAACCCAAAATGTTCTGACAACCTAAAAGGCATGGCGGTCGAGCTGGCGCTGGTAAACCTGCATCGTTGACTCTGCGTTCCACATGAGAAGGGGAGGAGCCATACACTCTTCCGCCGAAAGGCGGTAGGGTATCGCTGTCCCCAGATAGAAGATCAGATGGGACTGCCTCTGGGGGGACCCGGTAGACATCAGGAAACTTTCAAAGACATTACCATCTAAAAAGATGGTGCGTTGACAGTCCCCTCAGGCAGTGGACTAAGGCACGGGCGAGGTCAGAAGGTCCCCTATGACGGAAGTCACATCCGAGAACTAATCCGCGGGTAGAGCGCAAAGGGATACCGACGATTGAATATATGGACAAAAAGATTATATGATTATATTTACTGACATATGTTTAGAAAAAAAATGCTTAAAGTTTTGACACAATTGGAAAGGGAAGAAGGGGTTTGAGATGATCCCAAGACAATGCATCAGATGTTGACGGACACCGAGGATACGGAATCCTCGGTGCTTACACCACTCGAATATAATAAAAAGTCACAAAAATTTCCCGCCTTCTCCAACCCAAACCTCAAACTTTTTGTTGACCGCACAACCCAAGATATCCAAAAAATAAATGCCACCCCAATAAGATCAAATCTAACCCATATCCAGCTTTAACTCAGATTAAAAAAAGAGAAGACATAATAATTAAATCATCTGACAAGGGAGGCAACCTTGTCATACAAACCATGGAAGGGTATATGGCCATGTGCTATAAGATTCTGGAGAACTCCTCTTGGTATCGTCGGATTTCTCCATCAAGGTTTTTCAGAATCATAGACACAGCTTTTTCAAAAAAAAAATTTCTAAAAATACACATGAATTCTTATATACCCCATTATCCCAACTTTTTACGCTCTACCAAAAACCCCAATATTCACTTTCTCAACCCCTAGGCAGACCCATCATTTCAGGGATAGGATGCCTCACCCAACAAGCAAGCTCCCTAATAGACGATTACCTACGCCCCCATGTTGAAAGTCTACCGACATATTTGAAAGATACCATCCATGTTCTGACAGTCTTAGATGGCCTCTTTGTCCCAACCAATACCATTCTTGCATCTATAGATGTAGAAGCCTTATATTCTAGCATTCCGCATAACAAAGGAATTGCAATAACATCAATCTTTTTAAATGAAAGAGATCTTGATACTATCCCTTATAATGCATTTATAATTGAAATGCATTTCCTTTTGACCCATAACGCTTTTACCTTCGATTTCTCCCACTACCTCCAGGTACAAGGCGTTGCAATGGTGACCAAGTGTGCCCAGTCGTACGTCAACTCGTATCTGGGGGGGTGGGAGCGCGAGGTCTTTCCCTCAGATGCTTCCTCGATATACCTGCGCCACACTTTGTTGTGGCACAGGTATATCGATGACATCCTAATTCTGTGGACAGGAACCCTTGAACTTTTAATGGAATTTGTGGAGAAGCTTAATTACAAAAATTACAATTTATCTTTTACCTTTAACTGGCATAGAGAAACTCTTCCTTTTCTTGATTTGAATATACACAAAGACCCAGAAGCGGCCATCACTACTAACTTACACCGAAAAGATACAGCAGGCAACTTCTTACTGCATTCCATAAGCGCCCATCCATCTCATTTAATTAATTCCATTCCCAAGGGCCAATACTTTCGGGTCCGACGGAATTGCACCAATGAAGAGAATTTTAAAACCGAAGTCTCTGAGCTGCAGAAGCGGTTCTTAGATTGTGGGTATAGCAGGAGATCTCTCAAAAAGGCATATAAAAACGCTAATGACAGCCTGCGAGATCTCTTATTGTTTCAAGATGAGAAAGAAACCTCATCCCAGCCTCAGGGCATTCGCCCTATCACTAAATTAAATAATCAATCTCCAACCATAAAAAGAATTTTAAACACTCATTGGCACCTTCTAAGGAACGATCACATTTTGAAATTATTTGTTGATTCCCAGCCACATATAACCTATAAACCTAATCAGTCTCTGCGAGACATTTTAGCCTCAAGTCACTTTATGCTACAGGGACCTAGGGACCCTTGTGGCAGCCTACCACGGGTTACCTTCCAATGCGGCAACTGTGACTTTTGTAAGTACATTCTAACTCGCAACAATGTTGTCCTACCCACAGGGGAAAATTTAAGTATGCAACACTATGTAAACTGCAATACCATCGGCATCGTATATCTGCTTACATGCGGATGTGGAAATTATTATGTAGGCAAAACCAAACAAAATTTTTGGAGACCCAGGCATTTTGCAGAATTTCATGACTATAGTACAGCATCGTTAAAATTCCACGTACCGGCCCGGATACACCCCCACCCCCCACTCAGGGTGGCAATTTAGATCAAAAAATCCTCCAGGTAGAGGCTAGATGGATTTTCAAATTAAGGGCAACCCATCCACCAGGAATGAACGATGGCATCAGTTATGCCCCCTTTCTATAATTATATTATTTGAACTATCGCCTCCATCTATCTCTAATTTGGTGATGTCCTCCACCTCCATACTGGTTAATACATAATGTCTGATAAAATTATACCCCTTTGGGATATACCAAGCATTTAAAGTATTTACCTTGTTGTTTATTATAGTATGCCAATATATATGTGTGACCTGTATGTATTGTTTCAATATGCAGCGGTGCTTTGAATATGTGGAGTAATGACAAAGAATTCTTATTAGATATATATATATTTTTTTTTTCTAAACATATGTCAGTAATTATAATCATATAATCTTTTTGTCCATATATTCAATCATCCATGTGTCTCGCGGTATCCCTCTGCGCTCTACCCGGGGATTCGTTCTCAGATGTGACTTCCGACACGGGGGACCTTCTGGCCTCGCTCGTTTCTCTCCACTGCCTGAGGGGACTGTCAACGCACCATCTTTTTAGATGGTAATGTCTTTGACAGTTTCCTGGTGTCTACCAGGTCCCCCCAGAGGCGTTCCTATCAGATCTTCTATCTGGGGACACCAATACCCTACCGCCTTTTGGCGGATGAGTGTATGGCTCCTCCCCCTTCTCATGTGGAACGCAGCGTCCCCGACGCAGGTTTACCAGTGCTGGCTCGACACCATGCTGTTGTAGTGTCATATTTTGCTCCCCATCACAGAATGCTGCGGAAGTGACGTTGCGGTCCGAAATTAAACACTGCGCATGCGCGATGCGTTCCAAACACTCGCGCTGTGCGTTCCAAAGAATTTGCGGCAATACAGTTCAGTGAAACTATCAGTAAATGTCACGGAAGTTGCGTTCCAACACTAATACTTCCCTTGTTACCCAGTCTCTGCGAGACATTTTAGCCTCAAGTCACTTTATGCTACAGGGACCTAGGGACCCTTGTGGCAGCCTACCACGGGTTACCTTCCAATGCGGCAACTGTGACTTTTGTAAGTACATTCTAACTCGCAACAATGTTGTCCTACCGACAGGGGAAAATTTAAGTATGCAACACTATGTAAACTGCAATACCATCGGCATCGTATATCTGCTTACATGCGGATGTGGAAATTATTATGTAGGCAAAACCAAACAACATTTTTGGAGACCCAGGCATTTTGCAGAATTTCATGACTATAGTACAGCATCGTTAAAATTCCACGTACCGGCCCGGATACACCCCCACCCCCCACTCAGGGTGGCAATTTAGATCAAAAAATCCTCCAGGTAGAGGCTAGATGGATTTTCAAATTAAGGGCAACCCATCCACCAGGAATGAACGATGGCATCAGTTATGCCCCCTTTCTATAATTATATTATTTGAACTATCGCCTCCACCTATCTCTAATTTGGTGATGTCCTCCACCTCCATACTGGTTAATACATAATGTCTGATAAAATTATACCCCTTTGGGATATACCAAGCATTGAAAGTATTTACCTTGTTGTTTATTATAGTATGCCAATATATATGTGTGACCTGTATGTATTGTTTCAATATGCAGCGGTGCTTTGAATATGTGGAGTAATGACAAAGAATTCTTATTAGATATATATATATTTTTTTTTTCTAAACATATGTCAGTAATTATAATCATATAATCTTTTTGTCCATATATTTAATCATCCATGTGTCTCGCGGTATCCCTCTGCGCTCTACCCGGGGATTCGTTCTCAGATGTGACTTCCGACACGGGGGACCTTCTGGCCTCGCTCGTTTCTCTCCACTGCCTGAGGGGACTGTCAACGCACCATCTTTTTAGATGGTAATGTCTTTGACAGTTTCCTGGTGTCTACCAGGTCCCCCCAGAGGCGTTCCTATCAGATCTTCTATCTGGGGACACCAATACCCTACCGCCTTTTGGCGGATGAGTGTATGGCTCCTCCCCCTTCTCATGTGGAACGCAGCGTCCCCAACGCAGGTTTACCAGTGCTGGCTCGACACCATGCTGTTGTAGTGTCATATTTTGCTCCCCATCACAGAATGCTGTGGAAGTGACGTTGCGGTCCGAAATTAAACACTGCGCATGCGCGATGCGTTCCAAACACTCGCGCTGTGCGTTCCAAAGAATTTGCGGCAATACAGTTCAGTGAAACTATCAGTAAATGTCACGGAAGTGACATTACAGACAACAAAAACACTGGGCTATGCGTTCCAACACTAATACTTCCCTTGCTACCCAGTATCTCCAGAACTGCCAGCTGTCCATGTACATCCCAACCTGTGGTGTTAGGTTCTGCATTGCTGGGACTTGTAGTGCCTATCCTGAGCTACCTGTTTTGATAGATCCTGCAATGCTGGGACTTGTAGTGCCTATGATAGATCCTGCAATGCTGGGACTTGTAGTGCCTATAATCGATCCTGCAATGCTGGGACTTGTAGTGCCTATAATCGATCCTGCAATGCTAGAACTTGTAGTGCCTATAATTGATCCTGCAATGCTGGGACTTGTAGTGCCTATGATAGATCCTGCAATGCTGGGACTTGTAGTGCCTATGATAGATCCTGCAATGCTGGGACTTGTAGAGCCTATCCTGAGCTACTTGCGGTGATAGATCCTGCAATGCTGGGACGAGAAATATTATGCTCTCGAGCGGGTGGGCAGAGAGATGGTTAAACGTCAGAAACAGCCCCGCCCACCACCCTAAAAAACGCAAATCGCGCATGCGCAAATCTTATGTATGTCCAGGGTCCAGAAAAATTATGGACTCGAGGGGACGGGTGGACAGAGCGGAGCTTGGAGAGGGGGCGGGACCCCGTACATAGCACTGAGTCCAAGTACAGTACATTGTTCTGCCATCAATTACGCTGCCACTGTGCCCAGCAAACGCCTCACTGTGCCCATCAAACGCCCCACTGTGCCCAGCAAACACCTCACTGCACCCAGCAAATGCCTCACTGTGCCCGTCAAACGCAGCCACTGTGCCCGTCAAATGCAGCCACTCCGCCCATCAAACGCCTCACTGTGCCCGTCAAATGCCTCACTGTGCCCGTCAAACGCTGCCACTGTGCCCATCAAACGCCTCACTGTGCCCATCAAACGCCTCACTGTGCCCAGCAAACGCCTCACTGCGCACAGCAAATGCCTCACTGTGCCCGTCAAACGCAGCCACTGTGCCCGTCAAATGCAGCCACTCCGCCCATCAAACGCCTCACTGTGCCCGTCAAACGCTGCCACTGTGCCCGTCAAACGCTGCCACTGTGCCCATCAAATGCCTCACTGCGCCCAGCAAAAGCCTCAATGTGCCCGTTAAACACAGCCACTGCGCCATCAAACACCTCACTGCAACCATCAAACACCTCATTGCACCCAGCAAACACCTCACTGTACCCAGCAAACGCAGCCACTGTGCCCGTCAAACGCATCCACTGTGCCCATCAAACGCCTAACTGCGCCCAGCAAATGCCTCACTGTGCCCATCAAAACGCCTCACTGGGCCCGGCAAATGGCTCACTGCGCCCAGCAAATGCCTCACTGTGCCCGGCAAACGCCTCACTGCACCCATCAAACGCAGCCACTGTACCCAAAAATTGCCGCCACTGTGCCAACAAACGCAGCTACTGTACCCATCAATTGCTGCCAGATTGTCAAGCCGCAGCCGTGCTCCCTGGGGGTATGCTGATCGCACATCCGTGCTGCTGGAGGGAGCACGGACGACCATAAATGAGGGACCTGCATGTCATGGTAAGTGAGACCATCCCATATCCCCGAGGACAGGGACAACCCCCCCCCCCCCCCCGAGGACAGGGACCCCTCCGCCCTCTGAGGACAGGGACCCCCTCCCCCCAAGACAGAGACCCCTTCTCCCCCCTGAGGACAGGGACCCCCTTCTCTCCTGGGGACAGGGACCCCCCTTCTCACTCTGGGACAGGGATCCTATCTCACCTGGGGGCAGGAACTCCATCTCCCCTGGCAACAGGGACTTCATCTCACCTAGGGACCCCATCTTCCCTGGGGATCAGGACCCCATCTCCCCTAAGAACAGGAACCTGATCACCCTGTGTGTGCCAACCTTACTGCCCTGCCTGCCATGTGTCCTGTGTGACGGCACTCCTGTGACAGCTCTTATCGGCACTTCATCCCACTGTGTGATTCCCCTACATGACTGATCCCTCTGTGTGCACCCCTTACACGGGGAACCCCTCTGTTTGCTCCCCCTACATGTCTGCATACTCTGACCACCACCTGTACTACATATATATTCGAGTATAAGCCGAGTTTTTCACCCCCTTTTTTTTGTGCTGAAAATGCCCCCTTGGCTTATACTGGAGTCAAGCACTTTTCTGCAGCAGAGATTCACATTTTTCCTACCCGAATTTGGGGCCCTGTATCTCTGGGCTACTTGGTGGTAAGAACCCCAAGTTAGAGGTGCGAACCCAGTGGAACTAGCACTACAACATTTTCAAAGATGGTGTTCCTAGCACCAAGTGGCCCCGAGATATGGGGCCCCAAAGTCTGTCAACTGTGTCCATCTGCAGCAATGCCATTTCGGGATCCTTTGGGTCCAGAGACCCCAAATGTTGGCTGCATCTAGGGAGCATCTAGGAACCCTTAACTACCGAATTTGAAGTTCAAGGACCTATGGCTGCAAATGGGCACAGTGAGGCTGCAAATGGGCATTGTTGACCCTCTTTTCCACTTACAGTAGCTGCGCTTTTCTCACCCTAGGCTTATACTCGAGTCAATACGTTTTCCCATTTTTTTGTGGTAAAATTAGGTGCCTCGGCTTATATTCGAGTATATACGTGTGTGTGTGTATGTGTATATATATATATATATATAAAAAATAAAGTTAGCCCAATTTTTATGCAAAAAAAATTTTAAAAAAAAAAATATTTAATAATTTCAATTTAAAAAAATATATAATTTGAAAGATGATACGCCGAGTAAATAGATACCCAACGTGTCACGCTTTAACATTGCGCACGTTCGTCTCAATAGGTGATGCTTTGATAATGTTTACAGGTTACCAGTTTAGAGTTACAGAGGAGGTCTAGTGATAGAATTCTTTCTCTCATTCTGACGATCGCGGTGATATGTCACATGTGCGGTTTGAACGCCGTTTACATATGTGGCGCAACTTGCGTATGTGGTCGCTTCTACAGGCGAGCTCGGAGGGATGGGGGCGCTTTCATTTTCTTTTTCTTTATATTTTTATCAATTTTTTTCCTGTGACATGGAATGTAAACATCCCTTGTAATAGAAATAATCATGACAGGTCCTCTTTATGGAAAGATCTGGGGTCAAAAAGGCCCCAAATCTCTTCTCCATCTTTTTAAAAGCAAAAGAAAAAAAATTATAATTTTGACACTTTGACTTAAAAAAAAAAAGAAATCTCTTTATCCTCGAGACCGGAAGTGAGGTCAGAGGTCGCTCCTGTCCTCCAAGGGCATAGAGCCAAGTGGGGGCCATCTTGCTCTCATTTGACTTCCTGCCTATCCACCCAACGGAGCCGATAGTTTCCGAGTTTACAGACGGCTCTGACCTGAAATCAGTGGGCAGAGGGCGTCGCTTCTCCCAACACCTCTAAAAATGATCATGCGGCCAATCTGCCACCAGGATCACTTTTATCAGATCCAGAATTTCCCACAGAACAAAATGGTACCGGGGTTATCAGCTGGCTGCTACCATAACTCCGGGATTAAATGTGGCCAATAACCAGTTCTCTGGTCACACTCCGCCCACATCGCTTCTCATCATCTCCCAATGGCGAGCGGATAAAATCTGATATCCACTCTCTGTGAGGTCATTGAGGAGAAACTATCATTGGCTTATACCCCGTTCTGTCCCCCGTGTGGGATGGAGGTCAGACCCCTCCCCCTTATGCGGCTGTCTGACAACAACAACACAGCTCAGGAAGAAGACGGTCACTTGGCTCCAAGTACCTTCCTGAGCGGCATGAAGGAGGTGTGCCAGTCCTTCAGTCCTCTGCATTGCCACTGGAAAGTATTTGAAGACGAGGCAAACGGCCGTTATGAAGCAGCTGTCTCTTTCCTAGCTGTTGTCGGACGGCCGGAGGAGAAAGGAGGAAGGAAAAGGGTGTGCCCAGTTGAACCTTTATAGCTAGGCTTCGGTAGTACTGGGCATAAATAGGACAAAGTACTGCATCTGGTACCACAAACCATTGCACAAAATGTGACAATCGATCCTCATGTTTCCAGCTGGACTCCTCCTTTTGTTTCTGTAAATCTTCCCTCAGGTGGGTTCACCATTCAATCAATTTGGGGAGTCCTCCATGGAGCTCTCCTCTTTCCTGGTCTCCAATCCTCTTCATAGGTAGGTCACCTAACATTGCTCTGCAGCCCCCCTACAGGGCGTTCCTCCAGGAAGTATAGAAGAGAGGCTTGGAGAGCCGGGTGCAGCCACAACGTAGAGGGGAGTTGTGATGGATCTGGAGAGGTCCGGGGGGAGATGGATCTGGAGAGGTCTGGGGGAGATGGATCTGGAGAGGTCCAGGGGAGATGGATGTGGGGAGGTCCGGAGGGAGATGGATCTGGAGAGGTCCGGGGGAGATGGATCTGGAGAGGTCCAGGGGAGATGGATGTGGGGAGGTCTGGGGGAGATGGATCTGGAGAGGTCCGGGGGAGATGGATCTGGAGAGGTCCGGGGGAGATGGATCTGGAGAGGTCTAGGTAGATGGATGTGGGGAGGTCCGGGGGAGATGGATGTGGGGAGGTCTGGGGGAGATGGTTGTGGGGAGGTCCGGGGGAGATGGATGTGGGGAGGTCCGGGGGAGATGGATGTGGAGAGGTCCGGGGTTGTGATGGATCTTGGGAGGTCCGGGGGGAGATGGAGGCTTTAAATGGACAACAAAAGCAACAAGAAGAACCTAACGAGGGAGTTTTACTAAGGCTGGAGCCAATCGGCTTCTAGCTTCAGCTTGTTCAATAAAACTTTGACAATAAAACCTGGAAGCTGATTGGCTCCCATGCACAGCTGCACCAGATTCTGTACTCTACAGTGTTAGTAAATCTCCCCCCCAATGTCTGAGACCAGACTCCACAGATGGATCTATTATCAAATGATTTCTTTCCTTTTCTGGACACTTCAGTACTCAAAAAACCTACTTTGTTTATTAAGGGGGTCGGGAGCCGTGTTTACCATAACTACCCCTGACTGTGCTGTGCTGGCAGGTCTTGGTATCAGTTGTAAATTAGATTTGAATTTGCTCTATCCTACTGAAGGGTTTAGTATTTAGAAGCGTTGTATGCTAAAACTGAATTCCAAGATATCTACCCCCCCCCCCCATATGCTAACACCCCTGAGGAAGATCAATCTGTATACTTGCATATTTTTAGCCTGCTCTGGTCACATGATCTGACTGTGTCAGCTGCAGGATAGAGGAGGAGCTCCGACAACAGATGGGCCATTGAAGCCTATAGATGAGGTCATGCTCCCAGGTTTTACCAGCTGTTGTCGGAGTTCCCTCCTCTCCCCTGCAGCTGCCGTTGGCTGACACGGGTCACGTGACTAAAGTGGCTGAAAATAGACAAGAATTCACATCTTTCTTACATAGGTCAGTATAAGTCCTAGGAGGGGGGGAGGGGACAGTTTGGGTTATCCCAGAATTCCACTTTAATGAGAACTGGAGTCAGTCTGTCCTCAGCCATTCTATGGGGTGAGTCCTACAAAACCTCTAAAAGGTAAGAAATATGTTTTGGTACGCTGTGTGTGGGGGGGCCCACACGGAACATATAAGGGGGGTGTCCTCACATACACTTTAAGCTGAATGCTCCTAACCCCTGACCTTAGGGAGAGGGAGGTCGATGGTAGGGTAGGAGGTTTATCTGATAGGTGACGATGGATGAGAGCTCCGAAATGGAGAGGAAAAAAAATGGAAGAGCCCCAACACCGAACCCTTCCTAAAGCGAGGGCGGGGTGATAATACCTGTATAGAAGGGTGAGGATAAATGGTGGTGTAGAAGAGCATCGGGACCAGAAGGATGAGAAGGGGTTCTACTTGTAGGTGTTCCAAGAATGTGGTAGCCTCCCTAACCGGAGGAATCATCCCCCAACCCCTGTAAAGAGCTGAGGAGCAAGGACTGGGAATTCTAATCCTAGGAATGTGAAGAAGTCCTTGGAGACTTCCTCAGAAAAGGATTTTCCAGTCGTCGGGTTCCCTGAAGGCCCCAGGACTTACCCAATCCCACAGAGGAAAATTTGGAACAGGGTAACCATGTGTAATACTTGCTGACCCTTCCAGTGATGGCTAAATCCATGCGAGGAAGAAAGGACATGCAAAACTGTACAAAGTGGGGGATCATCAGAAGAAGGGACACCTTTGGTTCTAGGAGAGACAGTGGGGTCACAAATATAGGCAGTGGGTCACCCAGAGGGAGATCTCAAATCTTTCCGGAGGTGAAGATTAAGAAGACATAGACATAAGGGGTCAGCACTGCTGAGGGTCACTGGGGAAAAAGTGGATAGGGGGCGCCGAACCCTAAGGTTGTCCTATTGGTATTACTATCCAATCGTTTTGCAGTGGTGTTGGTACTAGTTATCGGACTGGTAGCTTCACACTCCAAAAGATTCCCACCATTCCATTGACCAACCAAACAATGGGTCTAGGATAGCAGCACCACCCCACAAATCAATAGTCCAGATATCATTTTATCCCAATGTAATGTAGAAGAAGAAAACGCATTTGGGAGCACAAAATCGCACTTCATCAGGGCTTAAAACGGTTCTAAAGTTAAGTCTTTTTTGTTACTTTAATGCATTTTCTACATTAAAGAGGAGTGCACACTAAAAAATTTTTTTTAAAAGTCAGCAGCTACAAGTACTGCAGCTGCTGACTTTTAATAATCGGACACTTATCTGTCCCAGGGTCCAGCGATGCAGGGGATCGAAGCCCCCCCCCCTCGTTCCCCACTCTGCTTGCAGCGCTGGCATCCTTACTGTGGGCACACGGCTGTGGCTTTACAGCCGGGCACCCACTGCGCATGTGCGAGCTGCGCCGTGATACGATGACAGGTCCCAGATGACTGTGCGGCACCGAGGGGAAGTGATGTCAGTGCCTGGGCACTAAAAGTGGCAGACTACGAGGGACCCCCTAGCAACAGGCATTTAGAGGTGAGTAAAAAAAATGTTTTTTTCCAATTATTTTTTTTTTATTTTTTTTAATGATTTTTAAGCAAATTTTTTTTTTTTTTGGTGGCAACACCACTTTAAAGTAACAAATGCCCCAGTTGTTGTATCCAGCAGCTAAAACCAGCAGCGCTTTACCCCCTTTTAAAGGGTTCTAATTTTCCCAGTTTTTAATCCTTTTAAGCAGCAGCCGCTCTTCATGAATTCTTTGCGTAATTTCAGAAGAAAGATTGAACGTTTATAATGTTCGGATTGCTCATCGGAGATGAAATCCAGCAGCTAAAAATGCCAACTAGGATCTATGAAAAGGGTCAATGATGACAAAAAGGCAAATAGTTCTGCAGCTTTCTAAGGAAAATGTAGAATCCCATGAATTGTAGAGGGCAGCAGGAGGAACCCATAGATAGTACAGCGCAGGAGAAAATGCCCATGGGTTGTACAGGGCAGTAGGAGGCATCAATGGATTTTACAGGGAAGTAGTAATTACCCATGGATTGTAGCGGACATGCCGTGTCCCGATAAAACATGCCGTGTCCCGATTAAAACATGTTGTGTCCTGAATTCTCAAAATAGAAAAAATAAAAAACAATTGGCACAATGGTTGTATTCCACGTGTATCTTGCTGCATCATTTGAAATTGTGGCAAAGCCGACCAACATAAAATGATTATGCGGCAGGCAATGTACTATTGTCAGGTGCCATGTGTCTAACTGGTGGGACCATCCAGGCCAATTCTAACATTTCTCTCCTACATGTAAAAATAATAATTTGCTAGAAAATTACACAGAACCCCAAACATTATATATGTTTTTTTTTTAGCAAAGACTCTAGAGAATACAATGGCGGTCGTTGAATCTTTTTATCTAGCACGGTATTTGCGCAGCAATTTTTCAAACGCGTTTTTTTGGGAAAAAAAACTGTTTCATGCTTTAAAAAAAAAAAAGAGTAAAGTTGGCCCAATTTTCTTGCATAATGTGAAAGATGAAGTTGCGCCGAGTAAATAGATACCTAACATGTCATGCTTAAAAATTGCACGCACTCGTGGAATGGCGCCAAACTTCGGTAGTTAAAAATCCCCATAGGCGCCGCTTTAAAAAATTTTACCGGTTGCATGTTTTGAGTTACAGAGGAGGTTTAAGGCTCGAATTATTGCTCTCGCTCTAACGTTCGCGGCGACACCTCCCACTGTTGTTGTTTTAGTTCCACTGGGTTTGCACACCAAAATGTGGTGTTCCTAGCACCAAGTGGCCCCGAGATATGGGACCCCAAATTCGGTCAACCGTGTCCATCTGCAGCAATGTCATTTCGGGACCCTTTGGCTGCAGCTAGGGGGCATCTAGGAACCCTTAACTACTGAGTATGAAGTTCGGGGGACCTATGGCTGCAAATGGGCATTGTTGACCCTCTTTTCCACTTACAGTAGCTGCGCATTTCTCACCCTAGGCTTATACTCGAGTCAATAAGTTTTCCCATTTTTGTTGTGGTAAAATTAGGTGCCTCGGCTTATTTTCCCGTTTGGCTTATACTCGAGTATATACGGTACTCATTTTTATTGGTGTAGCAGAACATGCGAAGGAGACGAGGAGGAATTTAACCACTTCCCGCCCGGCCTATAGCAGAATGATGGCCGAGCAGTGGTTTCGTTATCCTGACTGGGCGTCATATGACGTCCTTCAGGGTAACATGCTGCCGCGTGCCCGTGGGGGTGGGCATCGCGGCGATCGGTGGAGCGGTGTGTCAGTCTGAAACACCGATACTGGCGGAGGCTCTTTACCACGTGATCAGCCATGTCCAATCACGGCTGATCACGATGTCAACAGGAAATGCTGGTGATCGGCTTTTCTTCACTCGCGTCTAACAGACGCGAGTAGAGGAGAGTCGATCGGCGGCTCTTCTGACAGGGGGGGTCTGCACATCCCCCTCAGATGCCCACACTGGACCACCAGGGACTCCACTAGGACCACCAGGGAAGTGGGCAACATGTGGATGGCCAGGTATGTACCCCATGGCCATCCACATGTGTAAATGATGCCCAATCTGTGCCAGTCAGTGCCCACAAATGGGCACTGACTGGCACCATCATGTACCAATAAAAATCAATGATGCCCAGCAATGCCACCTATCCGTGCCACCTATAAGTACCCATCAGTGCTGCCTATCAGTGCCTATAAGTGCTGCCTATCAGTGCCCATCAGTGCTGCCTATCAGTGCCCATCAGTGCCGCCTATCAGTGCCCATCAGTGCCGCCTATCAGTGGCCGTCATTGATACCTCATCAGTACCGCCTTATTGGTGCCACCTCATTGGTGCCCATCAGTGCAGCCATATCAGTGCCCATCATTGAAGAAGAAAACGTACTTATTTAAAAAAAAAATTAACAAAAACAAAGAAAAAAAAATTTCAGTCTTTTTTTATTTGTTGCGCAAAAAATAAAACCCCCAAAAGTGATGAAATACCACCAAAAGAAATCTCTATTTGTGGGAAGAAAATTATAAAAATTTAGTTTGGGTACAGTGTAGCATGACCGCGTAATTGTCATTCAAATTGCGACAGCACTGAAAGCTTAAAATTGTCCTGGGCAGGAAGGTGTATAAGTGCCCCCCCCCCCCTGGTATTGAAGGGGTTAAACAAAGGTGTGATTCTCTGCTACACCATATAGTTAATGAACATGTGTGGAAAGTTAGAGAAATGAGACATAATTGGAAGAATTCTAAAAATGATGATACAATAAGATTCCCTGGATTGTAAAACATATCGGTGCATTGGATGCGTTGTCCACAATTCTTCTGGATGCACAAATAATAAAGGATATGAAACATCGGACATGACACTTCAAATACGATTCAATGGAGGCAAAAACCAAACGGGCCGCATTGTATCATAATCACAATGTTGTGCGATTGCTGAAGTCATCAAAAAAGACGCTGGTGGATCAGAAATCTCCATTCCTTGCGGTAGGAAAAAATGGATACTACGTAATGTGTACAAAAAAATGTCCAATGAGCAGGTATTTGTCTGACGGATTTGATAGCTGATGGTACTTCGCATCCAACATGGAAACCAAAAAATGTGGACATGTCTGCAAACAGAGGAAAGGCCTGAAACTAGTGAAGCATTAAAAAAACAAACAGAACGTGTTTTCCTGAACTGTCCAAATAATTTAATATTTGTAAGAATAATAATAATAAAAAAAAAGATACAATAATTATTTTATATATTATTATTATATATTATGCTTTAGTGTAATTTTTTATTTCTGGTTTTGTTATATATTATATAATTACAAGTTTTATTGGTTTAAAAATATATTATCTATAATGTTTGTTTGCTGTGTAATTTGGTTGTATTCTACTTAAAATAAAAATATATTAATTTAATTTGAGATATTTGAATTTATTTTAAATAAATATGTAATAAGAGTGTTTTAATCTGTGAATATAAATATATAAAAAAATAAAAATAAATAACATGATTGCATACATAAAAAAAAAAACATTAATTTATTCGAATTATTTTTATTAACTGTAATAGACAAACATTAAAAAAAAAAAACATAAAAATTTACAACAAAAATATAATACAAAATAACAAAAAAAAAAAACATTTCATCAGCATCGTAGTCGTTACAGTACAGAAAGCCGGGTACTCCGGTTTCCTCCCACAAAACATGCAACCTTCACGTTAGTGGTGCAGTGGTGAGCACAGCCACCTTCCAAGCAGATGACCCGGGTTCGATTCCCGGCCATTGCAATCGCCAAGATGGCTGCCTCACCTAAGTGCTCAGAGTCAAATTAAATGTTGTATGTAGATTAGCGATGGAATAAAATTTAAACTGAAGTGAATGTCGTATGTTTGTATGGATTTTATTACACACCTTTGTATAGATTTCTTGCAGGTAGGTGTGATTGTTCTGTATTCTCATTGTCATCCAGTAGGTGGCACACTCAGCTCCTTTTCAGGTATTTTCTAGGCTCTCCTTCACAGCTTGGCTGAAGAAAGGCTGGCTATGTACTATATACAGAGGGGAGAATAATGATCGTCTCCCCTGCAGATGGTGTAAGTTTGCCCACTTACAAAGAAATGAAGGGTCTATAATTTTTATCATAGGTGTATTTTTTTTATGATAGAGACAGAATATCAACCAAAAATCCAGAAAAAACACATGATACAAATGTTATAAAGGGAATAAAATAAGTATTTGATACCCTACCGTACCAACCAACCATAATTCTGCCCGCCACAGACTGGCTACAGTAGGTGCTCAATGTAAGAAGGTTCTCCTAACGACAACTCGTTATGTGTATAAAAGACACCTGTCCACAGAATTTCTTCCATTCAATCCTCACCATCATGGGGAAGACCAAAGATCTGTCCAAGGATGTCGGGGAGAAGATTGTAGACCTGCACAAGGCTGGAATGGGCTACAAGACCATCAGCAAGAAGCTTGGTGGGAAGAAGACAACTGTTGGAGCGATTATTCACAAATGGAAGAAATACAAAATAACCATCAATCGTCCTCGGTCTGGAGCTCCATGCAAGATTTCTCCTCATGGGGTGAGGATGGTCATGAGAAAAGTGAGGGATCAGCCCAGAACTACACGGGAGGAGCTTGTGAAGGATCTCAAGGCAGTTGGGACCACAGTCACTAAACAAACCATTGGTAACACAATACACCGCCATGGATTGAAATCCTGCAGTCCCCGCAAGATCCCCCTCCTCAGGAAGACACATGTACAGGTCCTCCTCCTCAGGAAGACACATGTACAGGTCCTCCTCCTCAGGAAGGCACATTTACAGGTCCCCCTCCTCAGGAAGACACATGAATAGGTCTCCCTCCTCAGGAAGACACATGTACAGGTCCCCCTCC